>JAQFVV010001397.1:0-73846 GCA_028023455.1 Epiperipatus broadwayi | reverse complement strand
TCATGACAATATCATATCCTTTTTTTCCTAGTCCACTTTTGGACTGTATTACTATTTAACACTTGTGAGTTCATGTTGTCGATATAATTGACCTTAAATTGTCAGTTGCAGGTGTCTTGACTATCGGAAAATCTTGACAATTTGTCTGCATGAAAAATCTCCCCCCCCCATTAATATTTTAATGAATAATCATAGGGAGCTAGCACAGTCTGCCATTATAACATATGTGGACTTAAATATTCCAGGTAGTGCACAATCATTTCCAAATATCCCCAACAAAGGCATACAATCATTATTCAAATCTATGTCTTAAAAAAAACTGGTGGGATGTTTTCACTGCAAAAATGATCACCAGAGCTTGTCAATTTGTTCTAAATATGCTCTGTGTTTGACAATGTTCTGGATACATACACCACAGGCCACATGTTATTATTTATAGGTGAGATAAAACAGCCTTTACCCACCAGTCTGATGCATTAGTGGCAATTCTAATTTCCTGCTCACCATCAAAATGCACCAACAACATATCAAATGATAAAAACTCTAGTTATTTTTAAAGTCCTGTCTGGATACTATGACCAAACCCAACTTTGTCCTTTGTGCAATTACTCATACAATGGTTTTGCCATCATTGCCTTATTGTTTACAAATGAACTAACAAAATTAACGATCCTGAAAGGGCCTGAAGTTGCTTTACATTCTTTGATCTCTCAGCATTTCTAACAGCCCTGACTTTGTCTGTTGAAGAATGATTTTTTTTTATCTGAAATTCTGTGAGCAAAAAACTTTAACACTTGTGTCTTCCATACATACTTTTCTCAGTTTAACTTAACACCTTCCTGACAATTTATTGCAAACTTTCAAAATTCTCTCTTAACAATTCACTAGATGTCACTGTTATCAAAATGTCATCATAGTAAGACTATTCCTGTTAACTCTTGTACCATTGAGTTAAACATTGCCTGAAAAATATTTGGTGCTGTGGCAAATCCAAATAGTAAAGGATCACATTTGAACAGCCTAAATGGTGTGGTTAGTGATAACATTTTTGCTGATTTTAATTTCATGATAAGTGGAGTTGAGGTCAAATTTGGCAAAAAAATTGCATTCAACATATTCACTAATACTTTTCTACCATTAGGCATGAGATAATAATCTTTATTAAGATATTTATTCACTGTCAGATGGTAGTCACTGCACATTCTGATTTGCCCATAAGGTTTAATTCTCACAAATATGGTCATGGCCCATTGTGCTTCTTTTTACAGAGCTTAACACTCCTCTAGCCACCAATGTTTTTAACTTTTCTTTGAACTTTTCTCTGTGCACAAATGGTATCTTCTCAGCTTACAGTCCCCATGATGGTGTATTTTGACTTAATTCTAAATTCACCAGGTTTGCTTTTATTAATCCCAAATCCTCAGAAAATAATTCAGAATACCTATTTAACATTTCCTGTTCAAAGAAAATGTTTTTTAACAATTGATACCTTAATATATATCTCCTTAAACCCATCTCTACTGATTATTGGACTTATTTGTTCTTTAACAATATATATTAGCAAATCATATACTTTATTTGTATACAAACTTGGAGCATCTACCATTCCAACTAACACTAACAAGTTTTAACTTACATCTTTAACTTTTATATTAAACTTTTTAATTTTAACCTCTTTATAACCTTCTGCTATTTCTTTCTATTGGCTTTCAGACACCAATGAAATATCTGAACCACTATCAATCTCCATTTCCAGTTTTGTGCTACACATTTTAAGTGTTAGCATATATTGATTTTACCAGTGCAAAATCATACTCATGTTGCTTTCTTCCCCTCCATTTGGTTGTTAGTCTTTTACCAATTGGATTGGGTTTTTTGAAAACTTGCTAAATGCTTTCTGTTGCTGCAAGTAAAACAGCTTTCTCAATGCAAATTACATTTCTTCATGAAATGTCCTATATTCCACAGCAAAAACATTTCTTTAAAGATATTGGTTCCCTACTTGATTTGTAATTTTTTCATTGTATAAACTGCTGTTCTGCCTTCCTCAGCCATATTATTTTGAAAAGTGAGAACTAACTCAATACTTAACTCATAAATGATATTTTCTTCTCATGAGTACTTGGTTTTCAGTCAACAATATTTGATTTAATCTTTCATCTGCTATTCACCATAATAAGTGATCCAACAAGACTTGTTCAGCAAATTGTCCCTATTGATAGTTTTTTACTATCTCTCATAATGCTATATCAAAATCCTTTAGTTTTTCTCATCACCTGTCTTTTATTGCTGAGTGCCAATCTAATGATATATCAAGATGGCCACAAGCTAAAATGCTGTATTGACTTATTAACTATTACCTCATTTCTTATTGCCTGCTTTATAGATCCATCAGAAGCCATAGAGCTTTAAAAGCACTAAGCTTTAAATAAATTTAATAATATATATAACTTTTTATGAGCATTAAAAGCACATAATTATTGATATCAAATAATTTATTAATGTTTTCAATTACTCTCCAACCTGCCATACCCCCTTAATGTTGTAACCTTTCTGCTATTATCACTTATGCCATTAAGTGTGAAAATATTTTCAAGTTGAGTCACATATAATGACCATTCCACTACATTTTTTTCATCAAATTTAGATACTACCTTGACTTATTAACATTTTTATACTATTGCTTGACAGTTTTAATCCTGATTGCACTATTACTTTTCCTGTACTAGATTCAAATTTCTGACTGCACCATTTTATTGGCTCTTGCACTATTAATTTTTTAATACTAGGTCAAAATTTCTGGCTACACTATTTTGTTGTTTATTTATCCATGACTCTTGAAGGGCAAACAACAATTCATTACAAAACTAAAATAAATTTAGTACTAAAGATGTATTATAAGTTATATAAACACAAAACTATAATATATATACAAGCTTAAATATAATTAATATGGAGACAAATAATTGATTGTGCAGTTTTTAAAGTTTTAAACACTCAATATTATCTGACAATTACTATCTTAGTTAATGGATTGACATTTTTAATAATTACACTAAATGTACAAGTTCTCCATGTTAAAACCTAAGAGCCATTTAGCGTTATCCAAAAAAAAAAAAATCAGGATAATCTGCCTTAAATACCGGTCAGATTTTTATATTTACAAATTCTGAAACATCTGGGTTTATTTCCTCACAGATGCTGACTGGTTAGAAATGATATTTGTTGCAAGCACAATAGCACTTCTACATAAAGGAGAAAAAGAGCACTTAAATTTACAATCCCAAATTTTTATAGTTCACACTTTAATTGTTTTTTTAATATAAATTTGTTATTACTTAAAATTCCTTTGCTAAACCATTTAATTAATTTCCCTTTCTGAATCTACTATTTATATAAGATATCATCTCAACATGAATTAGTTCAAAATTTGCTCTACCATTCTTTTCATTCAGTCCCCAGAAATTTTGGAATTTTATAATTATATTTATTTTTTCTCCCTATAACTCATTCCTAAAGCAATTTCCATAGCTCTTAATTACTACATTTAAATTTAACTTCTGGAATATTCTTATCGATTTTTTAGACTAAAATATTTACTGAAATTTAAATACTGCAGCCTGATTCTGCAGAAAGGGCTTGAAATAATCAATCATGAGTAATTATGCCTGGATTTCCTTAATGTTTGCGATTTTCATTGCACTTTTACAGCTCACACTTTCTCAGATAATGGACATTTGATCTTGTTTAAGATTATATGCCATAGGAACTGTAATTCAATTGATGTTTTATATGTTTTTCTATGCACATAATTTGACATCAAATTTTTCTAACCTGTCATATACTTTAGACAATCTTTGGTGTAAAATTTTTTTGGAACCAACTGAGACAAGAATGTTATCAAAAGTGAGGTATTAACACTCTAAAACATATAGTAAGTTATTTATTTTTGCCTAAAATATGTCTGCTGATTTATTTGTCACTGGTGATTGGTGAAAGGCAGAATTAAAGCCTAGTTTTGCAAAATGATACTTTTTGTAGACTGGGTGGTACTTCTATCATCCTATTGTTGAAATATTTGTTTATTATTACCCTATAATCATTCATATATAGAAATATGCCATTGGATTTTGTTTTTATCACTAGTGGGATAGCCCAATCTGACATTTCTACTGGTGTCAATATTTCTTTATTAACCAATCTGTGAAATTTGTTCTCTACATTATTTTTGTGCAAATGGGATTTTATGCAGTTAGCAAACAACTGGATGTGCATCTCGAAGAAGTATTGAACCTAATTTATCACTAAACAAATCTGGCTATTTTTTTGAACTTTATGTTCTGGTGAAATGTTTTTCACAACATTGATGAGAAATGTCATCACATGTTACTATTTTTTACTGATTATGATGCTGTTTTTTTACTATATGTAGTAGTAGGATGACTATTTTTGTCCAATGTTACATTGGTGCTTTTACTTGACCAAGTAATTTAAGTGTATTACCAAATACATGCTTACTATTAATAATTCTTTTTATACTGGAATATTAGCATAGTTAGCTATCATTGTATTTCAATCTTTTTCAGAAATTATAGACATCTCTGAGCCACTATCTATCTCCATACTAATATTTCTATTATAGATTTTCACTTTCATCATAATTGGCCTTGATCCCATAACATCCATATTTTTGATATATTGTCTATTGATTATTTTAACTCCCAAATTTTTTATTAACTGAGATTTTTCATGGCTGTCCCAATTAATATTTTTTTCTATTTTTACATGACAATACCTTTAAGCCAGAATTTCAAACATTTTTTACACCTACAATCTTTTGCTCTAAGCCCCACTTTCCATCAACTTTCATAACTAATACTTCTTTGTATATCTTGATTTTTTCAAGTTAATAATTTGTTTATCTGTTTCATATGCTGCAGTAATGAGAATATCATTTGTTTCATTATTATAACTATGTCATTGCTGTAATAACTTGTAAACTATATCTTTTTTAACAGCCATATCATATATTATTTTTAGATCTGTTAAAAATGTTGTATGAGCCTATCATCAGACATATACACAAACTGCTGCTTAATGAGTATTTCATTGAGTCACTATCCTCACAATCTTTTTCCAATTTTCTAAGAGCTGTATCTTAATCTTTCTTTGCATTAGCCTTTACTGTTTTCTATTTGTTAACTTTAAAAGACCTATGCAATGAGATGGTAAAGTCTAAAGTATTTCACTTTTTCATTGTTATCTCATATGGTACATCAAATGTTAATGCAAAATTGTGTAATCTGTTATCTATATCTGATACTTTTTGTCTTGAAAATCATAACACTGCCACTATATTGTATTTATTATTTCTATTTTGTTTAATTTTTAACAATTATCGATTTGGGTTATGTACAATGGCCATTTGGAAGCCTTGCTTATATCACCTCTAAAATACTAATCTTTTTTCAGTCATTGTTGAATTCCAAAATTACATTTTGACTGCCAATTACTCTTATGGCCACATTAATCACTACTTGAACCAACATAGTTGTTATAACTAGATTGGAACTTTGATGTAATATCCATAACTATAATATATTCTACTTAATACCCATTGTTTTGAGTGTGGATATGTCCATATTCTTTAGTAGTACAATATTTTTGATAGTCATTTACATTGGACAAAAATGTTATAAGATAACATTTAAACATTTAATCAATTTTGAATATAGACCTATCATGGGTCATAACATGTGAATTAATACTTCTAAAAAACTTGAACTTTTAATGGTATTACTGTAATAATATTATCTGGCAACAAAATTTATTTTTGCCTGAATTTTTTAATGTAATGTTGAGATTTAGGTGTTAATAAAATAAATACTTAACATTTGAGAAAAGTAAGTATTAACTCAATTAGTCTTTCATTATATACAACAAGAAGTTTCAAGAATACTAAATATTAAAGTACATGTTAGAACAAATTCAACACTACACATTCATCTTTCATTGACTGCTAAGCATTCGAAAAAAAATATCATTTGTCTTTCTTTCAGAAATCAGTTTAACTAAAATCAGGAATATTAATTTTAAAAATTGATAGTCACTTAGCAAGTATTAAATATTCAGTAAGGAGTATACTCTATCAAAGAGACCATAAGGAAAATGCATGGATAGAGTAAAGATTTTCTGGAGTTATGCATAGAAAATAATCTGTGACAGGAAGAAACTACATAAAACATGGAGAGACATTCACCCTGCAATGCATTAATAATAATTAAAAATTACTGATAATATATATTAAATTAATGCAGAAGTACTGAAAACAGTAAGTTATATGCAAAGTAACCATCAATAAATGTAAGTACAAAATCATGGCTATATTATTAGTCATTGGTACTTTTATTTACTGATGATTAGTGTGCATATAGCTCACTGATGGTTTTCAGTCATTTTGCATTTAATTTTTTTTATATTCAAACACATCAAAAAGTTGTATTAATAATATATATTGAAAAAAAATTAATGTTTCAAAATTAAAATAATAAGTGATTAATAATCTAATAAGTTGTTTTTTTCTTTCAACTAGATAATTTCTATTTCTGACATACTTGTAGGGTGCATGTAATATAAAAGAATCATTTTTAAATGAACCATTTAATAAATGTATTATTTTAAATTCTACTTACTTCATTCATGCAGTCAACATTTGCCTCAATATTTTTAACCAGTTTAAAGAAATTTTGCATGTCCTGTTGTAGAATATCAATGAGTAAAGAATTCTGATAAAAATAAATAAAGAAAAAATATATTAAATCAGTACTTATGTACAATCATATTTTTAGTGTTAAAATAGTATAAAATAAAATAAATTGATTATAATAAAAAATACAATTTTGATTAAATTATTTTATATTAAAGCATTGTTTGAGGTTGTGACTTGAATTTATCCATATATTTTTATTTATAATAATATTTTTTTTCATGTAAGCACAATAAAATATGTAAAGCAATTAGCTCCAAGATAAGAAAATACCAAAATATAATGAGTTCACTTTTGAAATACGATATTTTTGATTTGAAATTTTTATTCTCACTGTGAATATAATCCAAAAGTACATAGAGACCAGTTGGCCACTTTTGATAAAATTGAGAATACAATTTATTTTTTAATAAACCTTTCTCAATTTTATTGACATATATATTTGTCTGTGTGTATTTATAATGTTTTAGTTTCATCAATCATACTTTTCATTATTTTTAATATTAAAAAAATACTAATGTTTAGACTGAGTTTCACTAACCATCTTTGAGTTAAAATGTCAATGTAATGCTAATAACATTTACTGAAATAAATAAATATTTGACACTTTTTCCATAGGTGGCATATTAATTTTAGTATATTAAAAAATTAAACAAATAAATTCATTTATCACACTTTTTCTTTAAATTATTCTTTAACATTTCTCTTTCATCTTCTCTTTTTCAATGCGTTGATCACTTTGGAAAAAAATGTAAACAAATAAAATGATTTATAAAAAATCATAGACCTAAAAAAATGTGTTAAATAAATTAGTTTTTTAAATTTAATTCTAAAATTAACAGTAAAAATTATTTTACTGGCACATGTAAAATATGTCATAGGTATTATTATGATAATGACTACATTTATTATATATTTATAGTTTCAATAAGAAGTTTAGTATTATCTGAACAAAAGTTTTGATAATGTGAGAAAGAGTTATCACTTCCCTTACACAAAACAGTAATTTGTGTGTTACCCTTCTTCTAAAAAAAACAAATTCTATGTAATTTTATATACATTTTGATGTTTTATTAAAGACGACAACTAAAAATTACTATTAAATAATTATAAATTTACTTTCAGAGATTTTACAGAACTAAACTTAAATACAATATCAACATTTAGACTGGTGCAAATGTCATTCTCTATAGCTATGAATGACAAATTTACCAGCTAATCATATGACATTGATTAATGTATATTATTTGTTATAATTTTCAAGTTCAAAAATGATCTTTCTTTGTTAGATACCTTTGTAGAAAGAATTAATAACATTCTTAATCAGATTACTCAAATTTGGAAATGAATCATTGAAATCAACATAGAGATTAAAAGTTGCAGCACATATTAAAACATCTGTTCAGTTGGCTTTTACATTTCCTGCCTAATCCTAATCTTCATTGTAAATCATCCTGTGTTATTGATATTATTGGAACATTTTGGAAATTCACAGTTTAATAAAAAATTTCATGAAAAAGACCAACAGATTTTATCAAATTGTATTTTCATAATTACTGAACTTATTTCTACATACACATAAATCTACATGTTGAAACTTGTATGTAGTATTTTAATGTTATAAGGTGCTGCTACAGTGCATTGCATTGATATATATGTAAACAACATGGACAGTAATAGAAAAACAAGGTAATCTGATTTTGAATCATGTAGCAACATGATGTGGAATACAGACTGTGTAAACCCAGCATAACAAAACATAACTGTGAATATCTAAAGTGATAAACAAACAAAAAACAATTAATTGAAAAATTACATTTTACAAAGAGTTTGTTTATTTTAATATGCTTATATTTTCTTATTTTTGTAGAAATAATAAATCAAATAGCATTAATTAATATGTATAATATAACCAAAATGTATTCTTAATTTTACAGTTCTAATGCTTATTTGAACCCCGATGCTTTGCTTATGTTACTTACCATATTTCAAAGGTTCTGCATTATGATTTGTATTTGTAGCCTTTCTGAAACATTTGGACAAAGTTCAAAGATACCTGCTGCTATGTCTATCTGCTAGAGAATGCACTTCTATTAGTGCATAATTATATAACATGCTTCAACAAGTGTGTTAGTAATGACAAGCAGTTGATATTAATGTTAATTTGAATTTCTTTAAGAAGTCTAACTGATTTTTGTCACGTTCGGAGGCCAGTTCTCTGCTCTTGAAGTCACTGAAAAAATTAAACATTTTTCTGGAATATATATCAATCTACACAGATGGATCTCCAAAAATAATCTGAAGACTTTTTCGATCACTTAGTACTGAGGCAGTTTATTATTTTCTTATCCCACCAATGATTGTCTGGTACTCTGCACATCCACTCAAGTGATTATTTAATTATGCTTCCTACAGGCAATTAATTATTATCTATGCCTTTAACTGAGAAGTTACTTTTATAGATCATTTATTTAAAAAGAATCTACACACATTTCTTTAAATGACTGCACTAATTAGACCATTATTTATTTTTAGTATTTAATCTTTATGAACTAATTTAACTGCAACATTATTTTTCTATTTTTTTTTTTTAAGTGTAATAGCATCAGCCAGGACATGAACCCACAACCCGGGCAACTGCCTGCAAGTGCAAGACAGTTGCGCTGCCCTCTTGACCACCAATGCAAGACTATATTTCTACTTTAAAAGAATGTTTCTTTAAAAGTTCTTTAATATTTTACTTATAATTTTTTTATCTTTAATGTTTCTACATGTATATATGTGTATGAAAGAAAATATATACATACATTGAAACAGTAAGATTCATATTCGAATCTTAAGTTTCACCTTTTTCTATCGTCTCTCACTCACCGGTCTATCCTACCCAAATTTAAACTTTTTGGTATTGAGTTGTGTATGTAGCAATATTAAAAATGTATAGATATATGTAGAATTCAACAATAAATATGCACACATTTCAATCTCAAATTTAAGGCAATAAATATAATTTATATTTCTTCTTTTAGTTATATAAAAATATATAATTTTAATCATTTATTTTAAACTGTAAAATCCGTTATTAATTGCTTTGTTTAAATTTCATTTAATAAAAATTTAGAAATAGATTTTAATATTTAATTAAAAGTAAAAATAATTGTATGTTCCCTTTTTGTCTTTGAAATTTTAAAAAGAAATGGTTGGTGAGAGATAATAGATTAATTAAAAAGAAAAATTCCCTAAAATGTCAATATAAAAATTAAATGTAAAATGTAAATGTAAACAATAGAAAGGCAACTTTCTCTATAATTAGAATTAAAAAAAATGCATTGATTATCCTCAGGGCAGATTAAGTGGAAAACCAAAAATAAACTATGACAAAAATGTGAAAGATAAAATCTAAGAGGAGAGGCCATATTAGACTTGCTATAAACAGGCACTTTTAACTTTAGCTTTGCTCTCGATCAGGAGAGTCTCCAGGATATTAAATATATTTTTCCTGCCATGGTAGGATTGAGTAAAAGCGCCCAGACTATTCTCCATCCGGAGATGGCCTATCGAATGCTAAACCTTCCATTGCCCTTCATAAATTCAACCATGAAGATCTGCTGCCTAAAATAATTTGAAAGCTGCTGCTGTTAAATTACACGAATCATCCAAATGCTATAAAGAACTGCTAATGCTACAATTATGAATAATTTGCTACTGATCATGAAACCAGAAAATTTCTAATAAACAGGTACCTGTGTCCAAATTCTTTAGAGGACTCTACTAATATTCCGCTATAGCTTATTCATTCTTTATCTAACTTATAAACTGAAAATTCTCATTTGTAAAACTAAAATTAATTATTAAATTTTTTTTATGTAAGTTCTTTAATAGTCTCGCCTGCCTAACTTTAACTTTCTTGGATGTGTATTTCTAAAATCTACAGTTTATTATATAATTATTGCATGCTCATAATTTTGTAAGTTTGAATCTATGATCACTTGAAACAGTGGATGCATGTCAAATTTTCATTAATATTTACTTTCATAAATAACTTAATTTTTATATAAATCGACACACATTCAATGCTTCATTTATTGTAATGCAGGGGTCTACTACTTAGCAAATGGCTGGAGAATTAGTTGTAATAATCACCCAGTTTATATATATTTTAGATTTATTAAATCTTAATTAATAATTCCATAAAATTGCATTTCTTTGAGAGTTGCCAACGTTCTTTATTAAATATTGATAATGTAGGCCGAGTTAGAAAATATATTTAAATCTTACCAGAATCGTCTATACATTATACATGTGTTACATTTTAGAGATGCAATGACCCATGCCAAAGCCTTGAATATTCCACATTCAATAGGGTTGAAATTAACCTTAGTCGTCGTACACATGTGGACATAATAAATGCTCCTGTAGGGCTTGACAAAAGTCACGCAGCCAGCAGGCAATCGTGGCACAAACCACATGTCCCTGGTTATGCTTATGTGACACCTTACCTCTTTGGGCTGATGGCAAATGCTAGCCCATCATTCTTATAAACTCATTCATGGATTTGTAGTTTCAATATACTGCCATTCCATATTGCCTTTCTAAAATGTACCACGTGTTTCTTTAACTAACTTTATTATTCTATGTATCACTCCGTCCCTGTATTATCTTCATAATTCACCCTCAAATAAATGTTAGCCCTTAGTTATTAGTAAATATCTTTAATTAAATAAATACATGTCCGCCACTACTATTATAAATCTTATTTTAGACTCTTGCATTGCAAAGTAATAAATCCCTAAAGGCATGTCTTGGAAATACTTGCTCAAAAATTTTAGGTAGCTAGATTATGTTATCAAATAAATGTATTTCTCTTTGTAAACATGAACAGTATCTGAGATACCGCTACTGAGATCTTAAATAAAAGTATTATTGATAAAATGATTTCACATAAATGTTACTAAATAAATAAATGTACTTCTTAAATAAAAGTATCAGAAAATTCCATTACTCAATTTAAATATTATCAAATATTATTAGTAAATAATTTATTAAAATGTTTCAATAAATAATTTCAAACTATACTTCTGCAGTTACGTTTTATTTATTCGATACCCATTCAATATGATTCCTCGATTTGTAAATATGTGTTTAATTAATATTAGTGTAAGATTAATGTTCGGATTGGCTAACTCAAAATAAAATCATGAATCTTTTCTACCCTGACCACCATGTCTAAAGAAATATTTACTAATGTCGCATCAGATGCATTGTTTCATAGATTGTATTGTGGAACCGATAAACTATGTTCCAACTCAGTACTATGGGTAGCGTCGCTACTTCGATGGTGCTGCCATTCTGTGTGGTGGTCAAATTCTGCACTATTTTAATGAATCACACGTTTTCTAACCGTTACATAGTATAATTTTTTTAGCATTTGGCGCTAATAATGTGGAGGCTTCGATACAATACCCATGTCCCTGAGCAAAATATAATGCATATAAATTTCTTTTAGCATTCGTTACTCGAGTTAGCTAATTATTATACATATACGAGTTTGTTTTTTGATAAAAATAATGAAAAAATAAATCGAGGAAATAATGTGGGTCGAGTGAATGAAGGGATGGTAGACGTAATAACAAATGTAAGGAAAGCAGGGATGTGTGTATAATTTAAAAAGGAACGAAAATACTCGGATCTAATGAAATATTTATATATATATATATGTCAAAAATAATAATAAATATAATAATCAGTCGCTAAATGAGAAAGCAAGTGGCAGTAAATATTCTATTAAAGCACCATTATATATATTATAGACAGCAGGGCTTATTATACATGTTGGCAGTAGTTCGTATAATATATATGTTAAATGCAGCAATATAGAGATAGGGCAATGTAGAGTAGGTGAGGGCAGTGAAAGAGTGTGATAGGACCAAGATACCGGTGGAGAATAGTCAAATGCTAATAAATAAAATAAATAAATAATAATAAAATGGAAGCAGAAAATGTTAGTATAGAGCAGGTAGATTTATCTAAAGCATTTGGAGGGTCAATGGACTTTAGTTTAAAGTTACGTGACATATTTAGACAGAATAGGGAAGAAATGAGGAAAATTTATGAGGAGGAAGCGAGAAGAAGAGATTAAGAATCAAAAAAGATACAGGAAGAAGAAAAGATAAAAGCTAAGAAATATCAGGAAATTCAAAAATCTGTCTTGAGAGAGTTAGGAATGATAGCAGAGGAATATAGAATAACCCATGTCAATCAAAAGGAAGAGGCTAAAGATTTGGAAAATGAAAGAAAGTTAGCAAGATCTGATGAACCTATTATAATAAAAGAACAGACAGATAGTGTAATAAATGTAGATAATTGTGAAGAGTAAAGATACCTCATTCCAACAAGTAAAGGCCCACAAGTAACATTGAATGAAGACAGCATTGAAAAGGAAACAAGCATTTCTGGAGTTCATAAAAAGAAACAAGAAATTAAACATATGGAAAATGAAAGGAAGTTAAAAGAATCTGATGAACCTATGATAATAGATGAACAAATAGACCTCATTCCAATAGATGAAGGCCCACAAGAACCGTTGAATGAATGCAGTAAAAATGAGATGAGCATAAATGGGAACAAAAATATAGAAGGACCAAAGGCCATGGAAGAAATCACGAAAATGGACACCAGAGCTACTTAGCAAAGATGATCCACATTAACATCTTTATTAAAGGAAAGATAGAGGAAAACCATCAAACCCACTTAGAGAGCTTACAAAAGTTCTCCCCATTTCATAAGAAAGGACCAGATTTATGGATAGCTATGGCCAGTTACCATCTACAAGACTCAGCTAAAGACTGGTGGAATATGGAAAAATGGAAATATAGAACTATCCGATGTAACATGCTGCTAACCTACCAACCATTAATAACAGGCAGTCGAATAAAAGACATAGAAGAAATGAATGAATTTCTTACTACATTGGATTTTAAGTATTGGGCCAAAGAACCACCTGATAGAAGAAAAATATTAGAAAACCCAAGGCCACAGTCATCGATGATGAGAGATCGATATTATCCACCTGACCCAGGGTTGTAAAAATATTTTAGACTCTTAGGACGGTTATTAAACGTATATGAGAATATTAAAACAAATTTGGTAAAATGAATTTGGTTGAATGGAATTTACATTAGTCAAATAGAGCTTTAGATAGAAATTTTTTTTGTTATATATATTATTGTCTTAATTATTATTACTCTTAAGAATTATTAGATATATAACGTTAACTAATCTTACTCTAAGAATTTTTTTATATATAATCAGTTTAACTAATATTACTATGATTTCTAACCAGACACAGCCAAATTAGGCCATTTTAATAAAACTATAAATTCTGGATCCGGATATATAAATTATTCGTTGCTTCATGTAATCTCTGCTTTCTATATTTCTATATATCTGTAAAAAAAATTTTTTTTCCCTATTTAAATTATGTGATGTAGCAAAAAAATTTTTCTCTTTCCTTGCCTCCTTTGTTCTTCCTTAATTGTTCATGGCAAGTACGGGGAAATGAAACAGTAAGATTCGTATTCGAATCTTAAATTTCACGTTTTTCTATCGTCTCTCACTCATCGCTCTATCCTACCCAAATTTAAACTTTTTGGTATTGAGTTGTGTACGTAGCAATATTAAAAATGTATAGATATATGTAGAATTGAACAATAAACATGTACACATTTCGATCTCAAATTTAAGGCAATAAATATAATTTATATTTCTTCTTTTAGTTATATAAAAATATATAATTTTAATCATTTATTTTAAATTGTAAAATTCGTTATTTATTGCTTTGTTTAAATTTCATTTAATAATAATTTAGAAATAGATTGTAATATTTAATTAAAAGTAAAAATAATTGTATGTTCCTTTTTGTCTTTGAAATTTTAAAAAGAATCGGTCGGTGAAAGATAATAGATTAATTAAAAAGAAAAATTCCCTAAAATATCATTATAAAAATTAAATGTAAAATGTAAATGTAAACAATAGAAAGGCAGCTTTATAATTAGAATTTAAAAAAATGCATTGATTATCCTCAGGGCGGATTAAGTAAAATCCAAAAATAAACTATGACAAAAATGTGAAAGAAAAGATCTAAGAAGAGAGGCCATCTTAGACTTGTTAGAAACAGGAACTTTTAACTTTAGCTTTGCTCTCGATCAGGAGAGTCTCCAGGATATTAAATAAATTTTTCCTGCCATGGTATGATCGAGAAAAAGCCCCCAGAGTAATCTCCATCTGGAGATGGCCTATCGGATGCCAAACATTCTATTGCCCTTCATAAATTCAACTGCGAAGATCTGCTGCCTAAAATAATTGGAAAGTTGCTGCTGTTAAATTACATGAATCATCCAAATGCTGTAAAAACTGCTAATGCTAGAATCATGAACAATTTGCTACTGATCACGGAATCGGAAAACTTCTCATAAACAGGTACCTGTGCCCAAATTCTCTAGAGTACTCTACCAATATCCTGCTATAGCTTATTCATTCTTTATCTAACTTATAAACTGTAAATTCTCGTTTGTAAAACTAAAATTATTTATTAATTTTTTTTATGTAAGTTCTTTAATAGTCTAGCCTGCCTAACTCTAACTTTCTTGGGTGTGTATTTGTAAAATCTACAGTTTATTATATAATTATCGCATGCTCATAATTTTCTAAGTTTAAATCTGTGATTGCTTGAAACAGTGGATGTGTGTCAAATTTTCATTAATATTTACTTTCATAAATAACTTAATTTTCATATAAATCGACTCACATTCAATGCTTCATTTATTGTAATGCAGGGGTCTACTACTTAGCAAATGGCTGGCGTATTAGTTGTAATAATCACCCAGTTTATATATGTATTAGATTTATTAAATCTTAATTAATAATTACATAAAATTGCATTTCTTTGAGAGTCACCAACGTTCTTTATTAAATGTTGATAATGTAGGCCGAGTTAGAAAATATATTTAAATCTTACCAGAATTGTCTATACATTATACATGTGTTATGTTTTAGAGATGTGATGACCCATTCCAAGCCTTGAATATTCCAGATTCAATAGGGTTAAAATTAACATTAGTCATCCTACACAAGCGGATATAATAAATGCCCCCATAGGGCTTCACGAAAGTCACACAGCCAGCAGGCAATTGCAGCATGAACCGCTTGTCCCTGGTTATGCTTATGTGACACCTTAACTCTTTGGGCCAATGGCAATCGCCAGCTCATCATTCTTATAAACTCATTCATGACTTTGCAGTTTCAATATACTGCCATTCTATATCGCCTTTCTAAAATGTACCACGTGTTTCTTTAACTAACTTTATTATTCTATGTATCACTCCATCCCTGCATTATCTTCATAATTCACTCTCAAATAAATGTTAGCCCTTAGTTATTAGTAAATATCTTTAATTAAATAAATATATGTCCACCGCTATTATTATAAATCTTATTTTAGACTCTTGCATTGCAAAGTAACAAATCCCTAAAGGCATGTCTTAAAAATATTTGCTCAAGAATTATAGGTAGCTAGATTACATCATCAAATAAATGTATTTCTCTTTGTAAACATGAACAGTATCGGAGATACCGCTACTGAGATCTTAAATAAAAGTATTATTGATAAAATTATTTCACATAAATGTTACTAAATAAATAAATGTATTTCACATGAATAAAAGTATCGGAAAATTCCATTATTCAATTTAAATATTATCAAATATTATTAGTAAATAATTTATTAAAATGTTTCAATAAATAATTTCAAACTATACATCTGCAGTTACATTCGATACCCATTCAATATGTTTCCTCGATTTGTAAATATAAGTGTTTAATTAGTATTAGTGTAATATTAATGTTCTGATTGGCTAACTCGAAATAAAATCATGAATCTCTTGCATACCCTGACCACCATGACTAAAAAAATATTTACTAATGTCGCATCAGATGCATTGTTTCATAGATTGTATTGTGGAACCGATAAACTATGTTCGAACTCAGTACTACGGGTGGCTTTGCTACCTCGATGGTGCTGCCGTTCTGTGTGGTGGTCAAATTCTGCACTATGTTAATGAATCACACGTTTTCTGACCATTACAACATATACATAACATTATGTCTCTCATGATTGTATATATTGGAAAAAACAAATATTTTTAAACTCGGAGGTAAAAAGCCAAATACACTCACCATTCTGGCTAATGCATCTTTGTGACCAGCCCATCCATGTTCGTATACTATATGAATAATCACATAGTAATAACAGCTGCAATGACAACAATGTATGGAGTAGACATTAGGAAATTGCCCTACTCGGTTCTTTTAAGGCCTCCATGAGGAATCAAAGGGTCTCCTTTCAGTTAATAGAACTTACAAATCGGTTTCAAGTATTGATAGAATTTGAACATGATTCAGATTTGAATGACATTAATAGAAAAATAACTGATACACTTTTAATAACTGCAACAAAGATAACTGCTAGAAAAAACAGCAATTGACCAATAAAATTTCTACTGAAACTAGACAATGTATGAAGAAAAAAAGGAATATGAGGATATACAACAATGATGCATTAAAAAAATTGAATATCATGAATTTTGTAAAATGGTGTGGAAACAAGTTGAAAATGATATAAGAAAATATCATTGTGAACTAGCAAGGAAAGCTGTAGAAGAGAATAAAAGTCTAAAGAGTCTAAAACAACATTTTGGTATTGGTAGGAAATTTTTATCTGCAATAAGAAAAAAAACATGGCAATATTACTAAAAAGAGAAATTGAGATCATGAAATGCATAGAAGAAATCTATCAAGAATTATATAGTAATAAAGAACAAGTACTCCTATACCTATTATATCTTACAAATTGCCCAGAATTTTGAATGAATAAGTGAGACATGCAATTAAATTTATGAAGAAAGGGAAGGTTCCAGGTAATGATGGACTTATAATTGATATATTAAAAGAAGCAGGTCAAGAAATAGAATTTTTTTTAGAAAAGTTATAGACCAAATATCTAAATGATAAAGATGTACCAGATGAATGGAAGAATGTAGAATTAATACTAGTATTTAAAAAGGTGATAAAGAAGATATTAAAAATTACAGACCTATCAGTCTTTTATCAATTTTGTACAAAATTTTTACTAAGATTATTACAATTCGTCTAAAGAAAACACTGGATTTCCACCAACCAGGAAAACAGGCTGGATTTAAAAGTTGTTTAGTACAATAGATCATATCAAAGTATTGAGAAAAGTTATAGAAAGAACAAATGAATATGAGTTGCCATTATGCTTAGGATTTATAGACTATGAAAAAGCATTTGATTCTATAAACATTTCTACAGTGATTAAAGCATTGGATCATCAAGGTATAGATCCAGGATATTGTCATATTTTAAAGAATATTTATAAAAATGAAACAGCAACAATTAGATTACATAATGATAGTAAAAAATTCAACATTGAGAAGGGTGTAAGACAGGGTGACTCCATATTTCCAAAACTTTTTACAGCAGTGCTGCAAGAAGTATTTTGTGGATTAAAATGGGAAGCTAAAGGAGTGAAAGTAAGTGGAGTGAGGAAATGTTGCAGGAGATATCAGATGAAAGTAGGAAAATAGGACTAAAGATAAATGTTAAGAAGAGTAGAGTAATGTTTAATAGATTTTCTCAAAATATAAAAATAAAGATTGATTATGATGAGTGAGAAGTTAACATTTACAAATACCTTGGTCAGATTATTAATACAGATGGAAACATAATGGATGAAAATAATCATAGAATTAAACTTGGTTGGAGTGCTTTTGATAGAAATAACTTGATACTAAAAGAGAATATGTCTATGTGTTTGAAAAGGAATGTTTTTAATAAATGTGTGTTGCCAGTTCTTATTTATAAATTTGAGACCTGTACACTTAATTAAAGAGCAATACAGAGACTTCAGACCACTCAAAGAAGTATGAAGAGATGCATGTTGGGAGTAACACGAAGAGATCAAAAATTCAATGTATGGGTAAGAGAACAAACATGTGTTACTGACCTCATTGAAAAAATGTAAAGACTGAAGTGGAGTTGGGCTAGACATATTGCTAGAAGAGATAATAATAGATGGATAATTGAAATTTTAAACTGGATTGCAAAAGATTGTAAAAGACCCAGAAAGGGACTACATGTGAGATGGATGGATGAAATAAGAAAGTGTGCAGGAGTGATGTGGAGAAGAGCAGCTAAACATTGGAAAAAATGGATTGAACTTGGAAAGATCATCCTGCAGTGGATTGATAATGTTTGATGATGATGACATTACTACTTGGTGACCCAAGTTCAGAGGTCAGTTTTAACCTCTGAACTTAATACAAGTCATTAGATAATATGGGATTCATTAACATTCTTTTGGCATGGAGAATAAACTCACTAGATACATATTCCAGAGATGTAGTTGTTTGACTATCACCATAATTATTTTTATTTCCTCATATCTGCTGTGATATCTGGCCGGCAGACACAAGTAAGCTGTAGCATGTTTTCTCTGTCAATGTCTTGTTGACTATTTTGCAGCTACTTTACCATGTCCTGCCTATCTTTGATGGATTCAGTGTACAATCACCTTTGATAATAGTCTTTACATACCGACAGTTGTTCCCAGGTGTTCCATTGTTTTTAGTGTAAGACATTGATTCAGTCAGCCTTCATAAATCTGCTTCATATTCCATTTGTACCCACTGTCTTCAGCTGTCCAATGAGCTACCATTTTATTCTTTACTATTGCTTTTAGTGCCTCTTTATAATTCATTTGTTTTTTTTTCTGGTCATTCTGGGTCTTCTCTGAACTTCTTCTTTTTCTCTTTGAGTATATCTATTTTTTGGAGAATGTTATTTTAACTCCCATTTTGCTGAACCAGTCTCAACCTAGTATAGGGTTGATGGAGGCATGTACTATGTATAGTGGTACTATCATAATTTTGTCATGACTTTTATGTATCGGTGCTTGAACAATTCCCTTTATTCTAATGGTTTAATCATTTATATTTTGTGCCATTATGCCAGTTGTCTTTATACTGGTTCTTTTATTAATCTTGGAAGTTATGGTATACCAACCACAGAATGAAATCAATGATATACTGCTACCATTGTCAACCTCCATGGAGATAGGTTGATCACAGATTTTAATTTTGATCATTACACTATCCTTCTCATTTGTTGCCATCTGTTTAATATTAGTGAAGGTTTTTCTTGCCCTTGGTTGTATGATTACTAATAATAGTATTATTTCTGTTTACACTAAAGTCCTTTTTGCACATTTTGTCTAAATGCCCTCTTTTTTACATTCCCACAGCAAAAACATGTAAACCCAGTTATGCTGTTAGCTCTATTTTTATTATCATCTGACCATTCTCTGCTTACTGTTTTACAAACATTAGTTTGTGATTTACTGTTGCTTTTGAACTTGGAAAATTTACAAGATTGTTCCAGCACAAGTTCATGGGCTCTACCCCATTTTATAGTTTCAGTGTAATATACAATGGTCATGTATGCCATATAAGTTATCATTGCACATGCCTGTAAGCAATTATTCTAGCAGCACTTCATTTTGGAATAATCTGTAGATGCAATTCTTAGCTAAATTACATAAAGCAATATTCTAAACTTTAATACACTTCTCTCAATGTTGGTTTCTGGCATGAAATTGCAATCTTGCTATGAGCCTTGAAAGTTGGAGATTAAAATGGCTTGCCAAATTTTTTAAATGTGATGCTATGGGCATTCTTCAGGAGTTAATAATTCTGTGAGCCTGTTTGCTATTTTAATAAATCCTTTACCTACAAAGCACAATAAAAAAGCAATATTAAACTTATCTTCTTTAACTTTTTTGATAAATAAGTATTTCTCTACATGTTGAACATACAGGGGCCAACTACTTGCCTCACTGATGCCAAATTCCCCGATTGCTACTTGCATTAATTCGACTTTTACTTAATTTAACCATTTCTTTACTTAATGGTTCAAATTAAGAGTGCAACTGCCCCAAATACTAAGTCTAGCTGTTAGAGAATGCACTTCTATGAGTGCACATATAAATATTGTTTCCACAAGTGTGTTAATAAATGTCTAATTGCTAATATTGAAGTAAATTTTAATTATATGATCCCTTAAATGTTTAACTGTTCACATATATACAATTATTACATCAATGGGTCTGAAGGCATAATAAAGAATAAAGATCAATATGACCTTTAATGAATCCTAACTGACCCTTGACATGTTTGGAGGCTAGTCCTCTGCAATTGAAATCACTGTAAAAAACATTCTGCTTGAATATATATTCATCTACACAGATAGATCTATTCAGATGGATCTCCGAAAATAATCTGAAGACTTGTTCGATCACTTAGTACAGAGGCAGTTCATTGTTTTCGAATCCCTTCAATAACTGGCTGGTACACTGCACATGTGCTCAGGTGATTATTTCCTTATACTCCATATAGGCAATTAATTATTATCTTTGCCTTAGATAATTAGTTATTTTTAAAGATCATTTATCTAAAAAAATCTACCCACATTCCTTTAAATGACATTTCAACTGCACTAATTACACCATTGTTTATTTTTAGCATTTAATATTTGTTATCTAATTTAACTATAACTTTATTTTTCTACTTTAAAAGAATGTCATTTTAAAAGTTTTTTTTAATATTTTACTTATAATATTATTCTCTCTAAAAGTTTCTACACATATATATGTGCATATAAGATAGTATAAACATATATATACATAACACCTTCAATAAGTCATGGTATCGCACTTATTATAACTATTTCATAATTCATATGATAAATAAAACAGTGACACTCCAAAACATATTAATCAGATGAGTGAATTCCTTGATGATGGATATTCAGTTTGATGACAAAAACACAGAGAACATTGTACCCTTATCAATGAATCTTTTTAATTCAAACATCTAAATATTCATAATCATGACAGACTAAACTGAATTATGACTATTCTCAGGATAATTAAGTCATTAATGATAACAGTGGTTTTATGTCAGAAGGCTGACATTATTAATCCCCATTCAACATGAGCCAAGATATACTCAATGACATACTTTTATATTTCAAAAATGCATATGGCTCTCAAGTAAAGGATGAGTGCCTAAATTGCAAACAAAGTATAATATTTAAATGGAACATTTTTATATTTTATGGCAGTAATATATGATGTGTTATAATATACACTATATATACTGGAAGTATAAGTGGAATAGATCAATTTTAAACAACATAAGGAAACAATTTTATAAATACTGACAGAACATAAGATAGAGAAATGCAATTAGTTATGCATAGTAAAAACAGATATTTCAGATTTATGAACTATTGTGACTAAAGTGACAGATTGTTGTTAATGTAAAATTTGTGAGTAAAATTGTATATTATTAATTCTTTCTTAAGTGCTAAATAAAATAAATTCATAAACATCTGAATTAAATAGTAAAACTGTTATTATGTTTTATCTAAAACAAATTTTAAAATTGCAATATTTTTAAGTGAGTGTAAATTATTAAAATATTTAATATGTGTCAATGTAAATTTTTCAGATAAAAGCTATTAAAAAACAAATAATGTTTGTTTTATTTACTCTTTAAAATATTTTACATTTAATAGACATTAAAAAAATTATAATCTACTAAGAATTGCTACAAAGATGACTTGCACAAAATGCAATAATTTAGCAACAACATTTTCAATGAAGTAAATTAATGTATAAAAAAAATTATAAAATAATATAAAATGATCCATGAAGAAAAATTAGATTTCTAAAAATCTGTAATATAAAAAATAATAATATAAAAATATAATTTAAATTGGCAAAAAACAACAGACAAAAATAAAATTATTAGAATATAAAACATCATGGTATTGGCAGAAAATTTGTTTCAGGCAATAAAAGAAATATTGATTAAAGTGAGGGCTATATCACAAAATGTATTGAAAAAAATATAAACAAATATAAAGTAATAAACAACAAGAAAATAAAGTAATTGTTATGACTACTATAACTTTTGACTTCTCTCAACATTTTTAAGTGAAGGGGTGAGATATATACTTGAAATTATAAAAAAAGATAAAAATTCCAGAATAAACAAATAAAAAGTTTTGACAAATGTTTAATTGAAAAAATGTACCACATGATAAAAAGAATGCAGTTGTAACAGTAATAATTATGAAAGATGAAAAAAAAAAGATATTAATATTTATATATTAATATTTATATAAGTTTCAATGTTTTATTTGATCTATATACAATCTTTACCCAAAAAATAGCAACTCAAATTAATGGTTATGCTAAACAAAAATTAATGTGGATTTGATCATTTTAGTAAAGTAAACCATGCATCCATGTTTTAAAATATTATTAAAAAAATCAATAAAAATAAACTGACATTATGCATTAGATTTGTGGATTATAAACAGCATATGGTTTAACAAGCAATCTCACTGCTAAAAACTAGTTACATATGTTATGTTCCTTTGTTCTGAAGAATGTTTATCTGAATATAATAGCATCTCTTAGTAAAAATTACTGATAAGAATTATAACAATCTCTTTTCATATTTCTTATATAGTTACAGCATTTGACAAACCCATTTTAGGAAATAAAATGTATAACAAAGAAATGCAAATATATTGAGATTATTTAAATATGTTAATTTTTTCTGATAATATAATTGTGCTAATCATGCTTCAGCACTTCAGAAAATATTTCAAAAGTTTTTAGATATAAATAAGAAAGTAAAAATTAACATACATATCGAGTACACTAATATAACTACAGTGAATTTTATCATAGGAAAAACATAAAGATTTATAATTATGGATTAGAAATAACATGATCAAATTGTTAATTTAAGTGAAAATATTATGGGTGAAATTCATAAACAAATTAAAGTTGTATGTGGTAAAGTAATTTTAATATAAATGAAAACATATTTACGTGCTTGAAAAAAACAAATTTATTTATATGTGACTGCGATTGATATTTAATACAAAGTTAATAGAAATGTCACATCAATGAATTTAGTAAACACATGCATATGTTAGGAGAAGCAAAATGATAAAAAGTGAAATACTGTGATTACAGAATATATAATTGTCATTTTAACTTAAGAAAGAAGTAAAAGATTGAAGTGAAAGTAGACTATATGAAATGTAGAAAGTACTTTAATGTTGGGAAATTTGAAATTTAAACTAAATCCCAAAACATTATAAAAAAGTCAGATAGAGATTACATGTAAAGTGAATTGACAAAAAGTGATTGTTGGATAAAATATAAAAAATAGACTATTAATTGAATAACTTGGATTTTACTTGATAATGGAATTTTTTTCATATATATAATTTGATTATAAATGATTGCATTAATCAGGACTGAATTATTAATAGAGGTTAACAAAAAATAAAATGTTAGAGATAATGATATCATAAAATCTAACAATTATTTTAAAAAATCCACCAGAAAGCTATGCACTTAATGTTATGTCACCTACTTTTTTACAATTTGTTGTAAAATATTGCAAATATTTAATTGAAAGTCTATGAAATTAATATATAGTTACATTTAACAGCAATAATTAATTCATTTCTTATTTCTATTTAACAGTCATCATTTAATTAGAAATATTCTGAAGTTACCAAAATTGTGAAAGCATACACTTGACTAGAATGGCTTCTGGTTATAGCTTTTCTCATTAAAAAGTACTTTTATATTACTGCAAATTATGAGATAGTTTTTGCTTTTATCATGTTATCCAAATATTGCCTTGAATATTTCATGTGCTTTTGAATTTTAAATAGAATTATTCTCAAAATCTTACTATCAAGGATGATCCAAAAAAGAGACACAAAAAATGATTAATAATTGTCTTTAAATTTGTATTAGTCATTTTGAAAGTATTATTTGTATCAGTTTGCTTCAATACATTACCATTTAATTGCAACAGTGGGAACAATATCAAAAATTAGACTTTAATTAAAATTATAAAATAGGGTATAAAGTCAAAGAAGAAGAAGTTTATATTGTTAAAATAGGGTATATAGTTACTGTTTTAGTTTCTGCTTTTAAACCATTATTATTTTTCACATGATTGTATTATTTAAAGCAATAAACAATCTTAAATGTGTTCTAGTAATGATTTTTATAAATTCTACATTTAATTATACATTTAAGCACTAAGTGCTATAGTTATAATATAATTTACATTAATATTCTTTTTTGTAAACAAACCATAATGATTTATTGGTTAATATTTAATTATGATAATAAAATTAATTCATGATAAAATCTTTTGGGAAAAAATCGATGCATACTCTTGCTTAATATTGTAAATTTCTTTCTAATGATAGAGTATTGGTAATTCAATGTGATATTTACAGTAGCCAATCTAACTAGCTTTGTTTTAGAAAAATCATTTTTTGTAATGCCTCCTTTAATAATCCCTTAATAGGTTTTTAATATGTTGTCAAGTCAATTAAATTTCCACAATTAATTGATTTTTTTATTACTATTATTATTTTTCACTTTTAGAAAGATAATTATCCATGTATAATGTTTACTAACTTTTATTATACAAATAATATTATATTTAGTACCATGTTTAAATCATTTAAAAATGAAGACATTGAAATAATTAGGCAATAAATAATGATACAGATGCATATACAGAAATAAGAAAATACATTTAAAAATGAATATTTAATTAATATAATACAAATAACTAATATTTATGTTAACAATTTAGAAATTCATTAATATTGTTTTGCTGCCTCAAGTTTGTCCATTTGATTTAATTTTATTATTTTCTTACTGTACATAAAACCAAACTATAAAGCAATGTTTATCTAGAATAGTATTTCAATTTGCTTTCATCAATTTTCGAAAGTATTCATAATTCTTATAACAAAAAACAATTACTATAAGTCCAAATAAAAAGGTAGAATAAAATCTGTAAAGTAATAAAATGAAAGTAATCAAAAAAAAAATTTTTTTTTTTGATGAGTATTTAAAAAAAACAATGAAAATGCAACTTAATTTTTGATTTCTGTAACCTTATGGTTGGACTTGATATTGCTGAAGCCATATTTTATCAGTCTATTAACTAAAATTTTAAATTTTGATAAAGAAAAATCTTAATTATTAAACTTGTGATTTGGTTCAGAGATGTGGTCTGATGAATATTAATATTGGTAGATAAAAACAAATAAATTGGTCTCTTTAAAATTGTAAAAGTTTTGAACTTTTCAACAGATATATTAGCCTTCTGATAGATTGTGTGTGGGCATGCTCTCTTATGATCTGCCAGATAAATTTGTTTCAATATTTCTAATGTAATAATTTAATAATTTTATTAAATAAAATCATAGTAGTACTTTTATATTTTATTGTTAAACAATAGTTCATAATTAGATTTAAAATTATAATTATTTTAAATTAATTATTATAATTAATCATTAAATACATTTTTACTGTAGTCTAAAATATTGTTGACCAATTTAATTAGTTATCATATGTGTTTAAAGATGGGCACTTATTAATTATATGCAAATATAATCACTGACAATAATATGATTGGTTTATTGTTTACAGTCAGCCTCTTAACTAAATATCTATAAATAGGCTTGCACAAATAAAATAAGGCGAGATTGTTAGGGATTCAAAGAGACTATTGTATATTGTGGGAAATGCTATTATAAATCATCAGAATAGATAGCTGACTGATAAAGAAACTTATCTAGTATTAAAAAATGCAAAGTATTTTTTATTAGTAAACCATGAAGTACATTTGAAAAGACCTTTCCTCAGCAGTGGAACTTATTATTGATAACCAGCTGATAATTTGAAATTAAAGTTTGTAGACAAAACTAAATAAAAATTATATATAGGATAATGGCTGCCAAAAGTAAATATAATTACAAAAAGTTCAGAGAACTCATAATCTGGAATTTTCAAGAATTATCTCATAAGAGTTTTAGTTATAACAACTGTAAGATACGTAATAAATATTGCTATAATAAGTTTAAAATAGAGAATAAATTTGGAACTTTCATTCATAAGGAAAAATGGAAAGTGAACTATATTTAAAGTTGTATCAAACATTAAATGCTGAATAAATCCTAGTACATTCATAAAATGCTTACATTAAAATGAAATACTATCACAAACAAGACTTATATATCACTAATTTTCTTTAACATTGTGGAACTTATACAATATGCTGAGAATAAATAAAATTATTTGATGATGTTACAATTAGCCATAATAATAATTCTTACTAGTCTAACTTTTATTAATTATGAACAAATATAGTGTTTATGTTACAATTCCCAAAAGTGTTTTACTGAAACTCTTAATATTAAATTTCATAACTTACCTTATGTTAACAGAAAACCCAGATATGGGTCAATTTAATTGTAGCAATGTTGTTATAGTTCTTAAATAAAACAATATTATCTGGTAATATTTTGCTATTCAACTGAATTTCTAATTAATAATTTACTATGTTAATGATATTGTAAATTTTAAAATTATAATACAGTATTTATGGTACAGCTGGATTATATCTTGAAATAAAATAATTAAATATTGCAATAGAATTTTAGAATGAACATTTATCTTCATCATTACATTTTCTTTCTGTTTAAAAGCTTTAAAAGTTAAAGAAATGATCATAACTTGTTAAGAAATCTGACAATTTGTCTACAATTCATAATAATTTATAAATAAATGATTACCTGATGAATTCAAAATATTATGTTTCTAAAATACAATGAAGATAAATCTATACTAATAATTGGAGATAAAAATATAATTTATAATGATGATACTACAGAAGGTAATCTTCCTTACCTATTTTGTAATTGAAGTTAAGAATGTAAGTCAATGTTCCCATACTTCAATTAGTATACACAAGAAGGAAAAGTAGGTAATCACAGTATTTATTGATAAAAACTTCAATGAGAAATGCATAAAAATTGTGATATTATTATATAGTGAAGAACATTGCAAGGATTTATAATGATTCAGTAGAATAAATGGTAATGTACAAGTCTTTTTTTCTTCATAGAAGGAATGTGAAAAAGTGTTATTTTTGTATATATATATTATACCAGTTCGAAATCCCAAGTGGTCTTATACAGCTAGACCCATATACGCACCGATCATGAAGTGACGTATGTTACAAAATGGGAAAATGATAACAATTCTCTGAAAATATTGTTTATTAAATATAAATATCTCGAAGAATTATTAGAGGAAGTAGATTACACCTAAAATTAGGTCAATCGAAGCCTTCCCTGTTAAATTATTTCACAATTGTTCGATTAACTATACATTGACCATTTGGAGTCTTTACACACCTTTAAGAGCACCGAAATGTTTTACTTCAGCCTCTAGCGCCACCCCGTTCAAGACGATATTGTTTATTTCTTTTCTTTCCTGAGAGCGTGTGCAAAATATGACTGGTCATTATCGAATATTAATAATTCAAGAAGTTCGGATTGGAATAAAGGAAACAATCCAACTCCCCAGTAAGTTACCCCTATCTAGCTCATTATATGTGTTCTTTAAATCTCAGGTTACTAAGTGGGTTAGCATTTTGATTAAATAACTACAATCCTATCTGCTAACGAATCAATAAATACTTCAAAACCAAATAAAGGAAACTGTAAACAATTTAACTATTAAATTTACTATTTATTATCCCCAGGTTATTATATATTTCCCTCCACCAATTACATATAAAAACAAAAATAATTTAATCCAGTTCATATCTCAAATAATGAAAATATAATATTAATGAGATATCACAGGAGTAAATTGAAAATTCATTTACAGAAACAAATGCATATATATAACAAAAAAAATATTTAAAGGATTGCACAATGGGTGTGACCTATATCCCTTCCCCCACTTTAAAGTAATAATTCAAAAATCAAATGTATGCAGCAAATATATATATATATATATATATATATATATATATATAAACTCTTATATTATATATTTAAAAAAATTAGAGTAGATGAAATAAAAAAATATAACAAAAAAAATCTATATACACTCATCTGAACTTGTTCTTTCATGGACCACATGGCTACTCAATAGGGCAGATAGGGCTTCCTTTCACCAATACATGTTTGAGTCTTTTTTCCATCAGGGTCTGCTGTTTCTCCTATGGCATTTTTGGGCTTGATAGATGAACAGGTGGTGTACTGTGGCTAGAAGTCTACTCCATGGTAGAGTAGTAAACTGGAACAAACAATAAGGCCATCTCCTTGAGTATAGGGTCGGTAAATATAATTTTCACGTAGATATATATATATATATCGCTTTCATGGCAGACTTATACACCTCGGCTATATGAATACTTGCTTGAGACTAAAGGTTATGCTCGACACGTAGGTCAAATACGAATTTAAGTTTTCCACGTATGGTTTTTCTTTTTTATTAAATGGATATGGGATTCATATTGTTGATAACTTTTCTAAAATCCATTTAATGATCCTCCATGTTTGAAAGGCTAATTTCAAATTTCCTTACTTCATTATATTCTTTAGACAAGCCAGATACAACTATAATTTTCGGCAAACACATATCATTTCTTCTTTCTTTCTCTTTGTTATCTTCTGCAAGCATAAACCATTCAATTACTTAGAAATGCTGGAACCAACTTTTAGCACACATAGATCGTCCTATTTCTGGAACAACCTGGAAACAAAGTTTATTTTTTCTTAAACATCTGCCATCTGATTGCTTTGGCGAGCTAGCCACAACTGACCTCAATGCCTCAAGTAAGTTCCACATATTGCCCAATTAGTCCAATTGTAATACCCCCTATGAACTATTTCATCAGCCAATAAGACTATACTTTTACATTAATTTACCCACATTATTTTACTTTTTATGTATTAAAGTACAATTTCTTTAATAATGAAATTTGTATAGCTTCCATATTGATTAATTACACCACCCATTGTGCTTACATTCTTTTAAATAAAATCAACTTTTTGATTTTATCTTTATCCACGATCAAACAGAACAAATTTTTAATACAAAACATTTTTCTTCTGCTAAAAGTAGATTACAATTGACAAAAGGTTTTTCTTTCTTTTTTATAAATCAATATTAATTGCCAACCATCTTATTCTAATAAATATCAAATTTAAATTCTAATAAGTACAAAATTGAAATTCTATTTAAACAATTTTTAGGAAAAAATAAAAAATAATACATTTCTATATACGTGTATCAGAACATTTACAAGTGGTAATAAACTTAAATACAAAAAACTGTTCCACACATAAACAAAATGTTACAAGCTTAGTTTTCCTTTTATGATATAGAATTGCTGTGTGAATAAAATTATTAACACATATACTGCATACACTTGTACTGTGAGTGTAAATAAGAATAGACCAAACCCATTTATTTATGTACTATATATAAGTACCTCCAAATACACATCTAAATTATGATTTAATAGATCTGTTAAAATTACAATTTTAATGTGAAAAATCTTAGCTGTGCTGAATCTTCAGCAACAGCCATTTTGTGCATGGCTGTTATACATGGTCTGGCACAATACACCCATCCCTGCTGAGACTGTTAAAAAGGAAACCATTCTTTTTTAATGGTCTTATTTAATTATTTTTATATCTTATTTAATTATTTACATTTTAAATTAAACATTTATATATCATGAGTTTTAACATGAAAGTTATGGCAATTTTGAATTAATCGTTATCTTCCCATAGGGTTTTAAAGACTGAGCATTATATGTGCTCTTAATCCCTTGTTTTGTTCTTACCCAGAAAGCATTATTTCCACAGCAATCTACAATTTCGAAAGGGCCTTCATAGAGATTACAAATTTTTTTAAATTTGAACTTCCCTGGATCACTAACATGGGGCGTTCTAACCATGACTTTAATCTATACTTAGGGGCTCCTTTCCATTTTTATGCCTAGTACTCATTCATTGCATTTGGGCCTTAGCTTATTTTTTATCGAGATCCCAGTCGATGGCTCCCTCTTGGCTCCCTGGAAGATTAGTTTTAAACAGTTTTGGAAGATGTTTTCCAAAGTGTAATCGCATGGGAGTAAACCCAGTGGATTCATTTAGAGACCAGTTAATATAATTTACTGTCTGAGGTAATTGTTTAACCCACCCTCTATGGTTTGTTGGATAATAGATACAGAAGAGTCTACCCAATTCCCGCATGACTCATTCACAGGGGTTACTCTGGCGATTTCAAATTGATGTTAACAGGTTCTTGATACCTTGTTTGGAGACCCATCGATTCTATTCCTCAGACACAAAAGGGGTTCCATGATCTGAGAGTAATGCTTTTGGTTTCCCTACTTTTGGAAAATGTAAAATGCTAATACCTTAGTAACTTCTCGAGTGGTGGTGCATGACAACGGGTAAGCGGCCACCCATTTCAAAAACAAATTGTATGTAACAAGTAGGTATTTATTTTTGTTGAATGGTGGCAAGGGGCCATAAAATCTATAGCCATAATTTCATTTGGGTAATCAGGTATGATTGATTTCATCGGGCTGACGTATGTTTGATTCTGTGGTTTCGTACACTGACATACTTCACATTGATTTAGTACAGTGATAATATCCTGGTGCATCCCTGGCCAGTAAAACCAATGTCTTAAGCAATACTTGGTTTTTGGTGTTCCATGATGGCCATACAACCCATGCATGTAACTGAAGAGGGACCGTCTCATTTTTGGAGATATCACATTCCATTCATCCTTGCCTTTTTTGGAGTTGATAATATAACACTCCCCCTTCAACTTTATATTTGTCCTTTATCTCTTTTGAAACAGTTCTTCCTCCAGATTTCTTCTGGCATTCTGTCAAAATGCGATTTAGATAGCTGTCTTCTTGTTGCCTCTTAGCTAGTTGGCTTAATTCTTTTTCTATATCTTCATCTTTTCCCTTTATCGTGGTACTTGCTATGTATGCTTGCTCCAGACTGAGGTGTTTAGGGGTTTGTGCAGGGACAGGATGATGACTGAGGATGTCCACAACCATGTTTTCTGCCCCTTTGCAATATCTCAAGGTGTAGCTAAATTCCTAAAGGAATAAACTCCACCAGATCAACCTGCTATTAGTAAGATAGCTGTCATTTAGAAACTCAAGACTTATATGGTCAGTTATCACCACCACTTGAGAGCCTAACAACATGCGGCGAAACTTCTGGAAAGCCCATACAATGGCAAGGGCCTCTTTTTCAGTGACAGTATAATTAAGTTCTGGTCCCTTTAGTAAGGGGCTTATAAAATATAATACCCCTGTTCATCCATCAGGTTGAATTTGGAACAGAGTGACCCCAAGCCCATATCCACTACTAGTGGTCTGGAGTATGAACGGCTTACCATAATCAGAATAATCCAACACCACCTGTTTTAAAAGACTTTGCTTTACTCAGTTAAAAGCTTCTTCCTGTTCAGTGGTCCATTTCCATTGGACCTCTTTTCTGATCAATCTGAGCAATGGTTCCATTTGGCCAGTAAAATTCTCACAAAATCTGTTATAAAAGTTACAGACTCCCAAAAATGACTGTAGATGTTTCTTTGTCTGAGGTCTAGGGAAATCTGCAATCGCTGTTATTTTATCTGGATGAGGCTTGACTCCGGACTGGCCTACCAAATGACCCACAAATTCAGATTTCATTGGAAGCCACTTTAGTCATCGTTAAATTTATCTTACTTTTTCTTTACATTCCCTAAAAAACTGTTCCAACTGCTGGAGATGCTCTTCCATAGACGCAGATGCTATAACTACATCATACACATACATGGTAAGAAATTTCTTGATATCAGATGATAGGACACAATCTAGGCACTGAAGCAGCCCAGCACCGCTGTTGATAAGTCCAAAGGGCATACAATTAAACTTGTATGAATATCCCCCTTACCTGAAGGCAGTATACTGGTGATCATTTGGGTGGAGTTCTATCTGCCAGTAACTGGAAGTTAAATCTAATGTAGAGAATATTCTTTTCCCTTTAAATTTTCCTAGTAACTTTTGTATCGGAGATGTGATTGTACAGTCTGGTATAGTCACCTTATTGAGCTGATGGGCATCCAAACACAACCTTACTGACCTATCTTTTTTTCTAACCACCACCAAAGGTTTGCAATAAGGAGACGAACACTTACTAATTATGTCCCCATTCAACATCTGCTCTAACTGTTTCTCCACTTCTTTTTTAAATTGATTTGGGACTGGGTATGACCATGCTTGAAAAGGTTCCCCTGGCTTCAGTTTGATCCTCTGTTGATATCCTCTGATCTTTCCTGGACTGTCCGAAAAAAAATTTATGATACTCTTGGAATATCTCTTGGAGTTTTTTGCTGTCCCTGTTAGATGCTGTCTTTACTTCACTCATTTTTTCTTGCATCAAATCTAAAATAGATTGATTTATACAACAAGTTTCCCCCAAGTTAGGTAACTGAGGTGGCAAGAATTTAATATCACCTCCCTGGTAGCTCATTATTCCCTTTTCATAATTTACAATGCACTGGTTCTTATACAAGAAATCTGACCCTAATATGACCTCATGAATTAGACTACCCATAATTAAAAATACATGATGAACTGTCCTCCCACTTATAATTAATTCTAACCATATTTGCTTAGGTATAAGATTTGCTTTTCGGTTATTTGCAAGGGTGATTTGTGTTGCCTTTAAAGGTAAGGTCTTTATTTGTGAGTTTACTGATAAAATTCTCTGGTATAATTCCTCAGATATTACTGATATCTGGCTACCAGAGTCTAACATTGCAATGACCTCAATTCCCTAAATTTCTAAAGGTATTTTTGGACAACTTTGTGGTGCATATTCTGGAACTTTATCTTCCCAAGAACAGACCAAATTTGACATTTCCTTTTCAATGAGGTGTTTACACAGCCCACTCTTCACATTCCAATGCTGGGCTGTACCTTTACTATTTTCTTGCATCTCTTCTACCACTCCATCTTGCTCTCTCCCATCTATGGTGTCTAGTAAGTAAGCTACTTGTTCAACTGATTTTGCTCCAGTCAGTATTAGCATCTGTGCGACATGAGAAGGCAAATTACATCGGATAATCCTAATGAGTCGGTCCTCTGACATATTACATGCATTTAAAGTCTGCAGTCTTGCTACTTGTCTGCGGAAAAACTGTGAGAAATTTTCATTTATACCATTTTCATATTTCTCCTGCATAATTTGATACAGGATGGTCTCCTGACACTCTGCTCTCCAGAAATATCTAATAATCCTGCCCTTATATTGATTGAAGGTTGGAGGGTAGGGAAATAAAGAGTCCCACCAAGCTAATGCTTCTCCATTAAGATGAGCGCTGGCAATAGCCAATTTACTGATTTCATTAACTTTATTTATATGAAAGTAATTCTCTAGACTTCTTATATGATCCACTGGAGCCTCCTTTGTTTTTCCTTCGAATATATGGATTTTTAAAAATTGGTTTATATTTGGTTGTGGCAGCTGATTGTTTCTATCGGTCTTTTTTCCAGAAACATCAAAATTATCTCCACTATTCACAATATGGTTGTCTTGTTCCTTTTTACCCTCTGTGGTCTGACTTAATTGACTGTCTATCTATTTTATTTGCTTCTATCTCATCCCCCTTATTTTGCTTAGATTTATCATATTTCATTTCCAACTTTTGAAATCTTAAATCTATTTCCCGTACTAATTCACTTCGTACTTCCTCTGTTTTCTGAAAGATATCTTCCTCTTGTTTAGCCATATCTGTTTTCCATCTTTCTACTTCTTTTGACATTTTAGCCATTTCCTTTTTCACAAGGTTTGTGAATTCTTCCATCATTTCTTCAATCTTGATTTTTCCTACCCTCGTTTTTCCCTTTTTTCCTTTCCTTGAAGCATTTATCGGTTTAATTTATTTAACTTTTTAAAACTCAAAGTATTCTATTTTTACACTAATGTTTACTAACTCAATTCCAAAAAAACTATTTTATTCAATTTCGTATAATAAATATGCAGTACACCATGCATTACGTTATCCCTTACTAATCGCGCTTTCTTTCAAGCACATTTCCCTGATCTCTAGAAACAATTTGCTCTCACATGTAATAATATAAAAAAAAATTTCAAATGCCTCATTCTACTTATATGCCCTAACAATGACAGAATTATTCCTCTAACTTCTGTTAATACATTTATTTTGTTCACAATAATAAACTCTTGCTCGAAAAAAATCTTTTAACTAAATAATTAAAACCGTATATTATTTACACAACACCCTCTTTTTTACTTTTACTTAAACTTAGTTCTTCAGTAGGTTTTAATATAACAGAAATAATATAAGATTTTTTTCGTTAAACATTACTTTTATATTTATGTTACTTTTCTTTTATTAAGAAAAGAAAATCAATCAATTTTTGTAAACACTATAATATTTGTTTGTGACTACCACGTGTGGCCATTTACTGTTTCGCTATTATTTAATATTTTACACTAAACTTCCGTTCATTTATTTATTTTGGTCCACGCTAAAAATTTTTATTTCAAACATTCTTTTAACTCATTATTAAAATCCTATCTTCTTACAGATGTCCTTTTGTTAACTTATCCCTCCTAAATTGGTTTTGAAACCACAAAAATATAGTATAGATTTTCGCTAATACTATCTTTTTTTAATATTAATCTAGTTCATCCCTAAACACATTCGGGACCATTTTCTATACCACTTTGAAATCCCAAGTGGTCTTATAGAGCTAGACCCATATATGCACCAAGCATGAAGTGATGTATGTTACAAAATGGAAAAACAATAACAATTCTCTGAAAATATTGTTGATTAAATATAAATAAATATCTCTAAAAAATTATTAGAGGAAGTAGATTGAACCTAAAATTAGGTCAATCGAAGCCTTCCCTGTTAAATTATTTCACAATTGTCTGATTAACTATACGTTGACCATTTGGAGTCTTTACACACCTTTAAGAGCACCGAAATGTTTTACTACAACCTCTAGCACCACCCCCATTCAAGATAATATTGTTTATTCCTTTTCTCGCCCGAGAGAGTGTGCAAAATAAGACTGGTCATTATCGAATATTAATAATTCAAGAAGTTAGAACTGGAATACAGGAAACAATCCAACTCCCGGTAAGTTACCCCTAACTAGCTCATTATGTGTGTTCTTTAAATCTCATGTTACTAAGTGGGTTAGCATTTTGATTAAATAACTACAATCCTATCTGCTAACGAATCAATAAATACTTCAAAACCAAGTAAAGGAAACTGTAAATGATTTAACTATGAAATTTACTATTTATTATCCCCAGATTATTATATATTTCCCTCCACCAATTACATATAAAAACAAAAATAATTTAATCCAGTTCATATCTCAAATAACGAAAATATAATATTAATGAGATATCACCGGAGTAAATTGAAAATTCATTTACAGAAACAAATGCATATATATATAACAAAAAAAATATTTAAAGGATTGCACAATGGGTGTGACCTATATCTCTTCCCCCACTTTAAAGTAATAATTCAAAAATCAAATGTATGCAGCAAATATCATATATATATAAACAACTCTAATATTATATATTAAAAAAAAATTTAAAGAAGATAGATGAAATAAAAAATTTAACAAAAAAAAAAACTATATACACTCATCTGAACTTGTTCTTTCATGGACCACATGGCTACTCAATAGGGCAGATAGGGCTTCCTTTCACCAATTCACGTATGAGTCTTTTTTCCATCAGGGTCTGCTGTTTTTCCTATGGCATTTTTGAGCTTGATAGATGAACAGGTGGTGCACTGTAGCTAGAAGTCTACTCCATGATAGAGTAGTAAACTGGAATGAACAATAAGGCCATCTCCTTGAGTATAGGGTCGGTGAATATAATTTTCATGTAGATATATATATTGCTTTCATGGCAGACTTATACACCTCGGCTATACGAATACTTGCTTGAGACTAAAGATTATGCTTGACACATAGGTCAAATACGAATTTAAGTTTTTCACATATGATTTTTCTTTTTTATTAAACGGATATGGGATTCATATTGTTGATAACTTTTCTAAAATCCATTTAAAGATCCTCCGTGTTCGAAAGGCTAATTTCAAATTCCTTTCTTCTTTATATTCTTTAGACAAGCCAGATACAACTATAATTTTCGGCAAACACATATCATTTCTCCTTTCTTCCTTTTTGTTATCTTCTGCAAGCATATACCATTTCATTACAAGACATGCTGGAGCAAACTTTTACTTTAGCACACATAGATCATCGTATTTCTGGAACAAGCTGGAAACAAAGTTTTTTTTCTTAAACATCTGCCATCTGATTGATTTGGCTAGCTAGCCACAACTGACCTCAATGCCCCAAGTAAGTCGCACATATGGCACAATTAGTCCAATTGTAAGGCCCCCCTATGAACTATTTCATCAGCTGGTAAGACTATACTTTTACTTTAATTTACCCACATTCTTTTACTTTTTATGTAATAAAGTACAATTTGTCTAATACTAAAATTTGTATAGCTTCCATATTGATTAATTACACCACCCATTGTGCTTACATTCTTTTAAATAAAATCAACTTTTTGATTTTATTTTTATCCACGATCAAACAGAACAAATTTTTAATACAAAACATTTTTCTTCTGCTAAAAGTAGATTACAATTGACAAAAGATTTTTCTTTCTTTTTATAAATCAATATTAATTACCAACCATCTTATTCTAATAAATATAAAATTTAAATTCTAATAAGTACGAAATTCAAATTCTATTTAAACAATTTTTAGGAAAAAAGAAAAAATAATACATTTCTATATACATGTATCAGAACATTTACAAGTGGTAATAAACTTAAATACAAAAAACTGTTCCACACGTAAACAAAATGTTACAAGCTTAGTTTTCCTTTTATGATATAGATTTGCTGTGTGAATAAAATTATTAACATATATACTGCATACATTTGTACTGTGGGTGTAAATAAAAATAGACAAAACCCATTTATTTATGTACTATATATGAGTACCTCCAAATACACATCTAAATTATGATTTAATAGATCTGTTAAAATTACAAATTTAATGTGATAAATCTTAGCTAGCTGAATCTTCAGCAACAGCCATTTTGTGCATGGCCGTTATACATGGTCTGGCACAATATATATATATATATATATATATATATATATATATATATATATATATTGTACTAGACCATACTCCCTGTGGAATTCTTTTCCTAATCTTCCACTGAGAATGAAGTGACCAAGATTCAACAGATAAAGAAATGGATATCAATTTAGCCGATTGTCTGTACTCATGTAGATTGCTACTTCCAGCTAAACTGATAGAAAGAGTGGATTGACAGAACTCTTCTAGTTAAAAACACTCTTTAGTTGATATCTTATTTGAATGCCTGAATATGTAGAACAATGACAGGAACACACCTTTGAAAAATCTATTTATAAAATAGACCTTTGCGCGCCACCTCTAGATAAGAATAAAGAAATGAATTTTTCCCCTCCTAGAAGGATGTGCAATACCAGATGTTCAGTGGAGCATAAAAATAAGATTTAACGCCCCGGTACAGTGATATCGCTTGTGGTTAGCTCAGTCACTCTACATGTAGGGTCTTCAAATGTGTAAGTTGAATGATTATTACAGGTACATGGTTGATAAGGAAAGAATACATTTTTATCAACATAAATAATAATAATACGAAACAAGTTTAATATTATGATTAAATATTTATTTATCCCAAACACCCACCACCATTTCATACTAATGATGTTATAATAAAAAAAATACTAAATAATTAATGATCACAAACCCATATATATATATATATTTGAGGCATTGAAATAGATAAAATACCATTTTAAATAAGAAAAATAATAAATCCCTAAAGCTATTTACAATGTTTATAAGTAATGGAAGTGGTCTGAGCTCCTTTTATCCAGTAGAAATAAATTTTACTTTGTGTGATTTGATATACATATATGAATTTTTCGGTCATACAGGCATACACTTTTACTGATGACTTTAAAACCTTTTTATTGGTAGCAAATATAATAATAAAAAGAACTATGCATACATATATTTGCCATTATGAAATATTTCACTAATTTCATATTTTTCAACATGTCAATAAGGTTGTGTTAGTTCAGATACTATATAGTTGGCAACATGAGGTTCTGTATCTATTTCCTTTTTGCTATAGATAAATTCCTATACTTGTATATATGTGCAGAACAATTATACACTTATTACTATTTTAAATATAAAGTTATTAGAGGACTTTCTTACAGGGAATCTATAATAGATCAATCCCTTCTTACATGCATCATGAGGTGCAGCAGTGACAAAAAAATAACTAAAAAAGGATATATGGTTAAATACATTTTTAGATATTCAACATGAGATATTGTATTTACCGAATATTATAAGCATATGTACGCATATATACACATGTATATTTATATATGAAAAATTTCAGGAGTAACAACAAGAGGAAAACAAATAGCAACAAAAAAAAAGAATCTCATTGCAACCTTTGTTGAAAATACCAGAATATGAATTAGAGAATTTGACTCAAAAGATTTAAGTAAAAGCTTTATCATTTAACCGTAAATTCAATATACATATGCAAGAGACAACTCTCTTTTTTTTAAATGATTAAAAATAATACTAAAAAAATAATAATGTATTTAATCAGATATATCAAAGTTAATTATTTCAATATTAATAAAACATCTTAAAATAAACTTATGTCTGTGTCTTCATTCTTCTCCTCTGGGCTCTGAGTAGGCTTTAATTCAACTGGCTGTGCAGTGAGGAGTTCATCTCACTTAGGCATAGGCCAGGTGGCTTTTTTCATCATCAGGCCCGGCTGGAACTGGCTAATCACATCTAGGTAGTTTGGGACAGAGAAAGGGCAGTGCACTGGCTGGTTGTCTACCCAACGGTCATTTTACTGAACTTTCTGGTAGATTGCTTTATATTTTCCTCTGTTTGTATATGATAATAATTTTTATTAAATGTTCATTTGCTATTTTGACTGGTTCATTAAATCTTAAGAAATCATTAGTTCTTAAAAGAACTGTACAATGGATTTCTTCTTAGAAAATATCTGCTGTATTCTAGTCCATAAATTAATCTCCATGTAGCTAGATGATTTACCAATTCTGGAGCCAAAGTAGTGAAACTTTCCCAGAACGACTGCCAAAGAATGAATGAATCCCACAGCACTAACTAAAACCATCCCACTCATAAGAACAATTCAGATAGCCCTCTGAGAAATATGAATCAGCCAATCCTTTCAATTTAGCTTATCACTTAGATTATAACCATTCCTTTATATTTTTCTGATTAAATTCTACATTTTAAGTTTGACATAATGGTTTCCATCTCAAAATGCCCAGACTACTTCATTCCAGATATCAATACAAAAAAATTTCTATTTTATCTATATAAAGAAAAAAAAATATTTTAATTACAACATTCGTTATCAAAATATTTTGCTTTTTGATGAAATTTTTTTTACCAAAACAATTAACATTTTTTTGATTTCAGAAAAAGATTACAATTTTTAGAAAAGCAATTAAAAAATATATATACAAGTATGTTGGAACAATTACTTCAATTATTTTTTCTAATAATATGTTCAAACATTTGATTCATTTGTTTAATAAAGGTTGCTTTTCTCTATTGGAATTTTTCAGAGAAAAGCAAAATACATAAAGTGATATATCATACAAAATATACAAAAAAGAAAAAAATATATATGAGTTTATTATACATGTGCAATATTTAAATTGGTGTGTGTGGGTATTCTACTGCTCAGACCCAACCTCCATTATTAATATAGCACATTTTTATATTTGTTGTGCTTAATACAGACTTTGTGCAAGGCCATTTGATAATGCCTGGCACAATACCCCCCTCTCCAATGAGACTTTTAAATGGATATGACTATTTAAAGTCTTAAGTTCTTATTTACATAGATATTAAGTATATGTTTACTAATTACATTTTTACTAATTTTTGTATTTTTCTTTTTAAAATCTAAAAAGCACGATGTCCAATGGTGACAATGTGACACCTCATCCCCATATAACATCGATATACTAAGCCAAAACTGCATCAGCATCCCAATCACCAGGGTCAAAGATAAAAGAAAACAAACAGACCGATGATATGAAGATATCTATTTTTTCTAGAAGTCTGTGGCAGCCAAGCTAAGTCGAATGAACCACGAAAAATACTAACAGAATAATGTACCAAACTTCACGTGTGTATCCATGTTCAATAACTTTTGGAGGCTAACAGTATATTTTGCAACCACAGATGAAGGGTTTTGAGTTTATATAAGAGTTGAAGTTAATGCTCCTCTGCTTTCTATACGAGACTTACGAGTACGTTTGCATTACCCCAAATGAGTCTCAGAGAATATTTTCTCTGCTCACATTTTTGCATGGTGAAAAGTGTTCCTTCACCTGAGGCCACAGAGACTCCAGATCACACAGACATCTCCAGCCAACCTTTGCACATCCCCCATCTCCTGAGCCCGAGTTCAAGCAATGCCAATACGAATCAACCCATACACACAATGCCTGAGAGATAAAAGTTGACAAGAAATCTATAAACATCTAACTACAAAGACTTTTAAATTATGTGATCTGATTAATTATCATCTTTACTACACCCTGGCCTTGGCAAGGGATGTCTCAACTGTTTTTCTTTCCAATATTTCTTTCCTGGGTTGTAACCATTGTTTTCTGTTTGGTGAGTGCACCTTTCTGTGCTGCTACTTCTCAGTATGGGCTTTCTATGCCAATGATTTTGTTTTTGCATATCTTTGTTCCCTTGTGTCACATTAATGTGTGTTTTTAACAATTATTGTCCCATTGTTTCTCTCATTGGGTCATGTGTTACTGCATTTAATACTTCCACCATTGGTTGCACGGTGTTCATATTTGCGGTAAGTAACATTTGTTCAATCCTGAGTGACAGATTATGACGGATTATTCTGACAATTTTGCCCTCTGATATGTGGCATGTGTTTAATTTACGAAGTGTTGCCACTTGTCTCCTGTAAAATTGAAAGTAATTTTCACCATTATTCCCATTATGTTTTTCCTTCATGGCTTGGTATAGATTCATCTCGTTGATGCTGTTCATTCCAAAAACTTTTTAATAGTTCCTTTTTATATTCCTCAAATGTTACTGGATGGTGGAACAAGTACTCCCACCATGCTTGAGCATCACCTCAAGATGACTGCAGGCAATTGCCAGTTTACTAAAGTCATTGATTTGGCTTACCTGGAAATATTTTTCCAAGCTTTTAATGTGCTCCATAGGAGCTTCACCTGTTTGTCCTTCAAATATTTTTATTTTTAGGAATTGGTTTATCTTGCACAGGTAAGGTTATCCCTTTTCTTTTTCATGCATCTTATTTTTAATGCTATGATCTTCAGTTATTCCAGCATCCTCTCCTTTTTTTTTGACTTGATCCTGAACATATTCATGCTTTGCTTCAGTAATCTGCTGACTCATTTCTGTTTTTTTCAGCCTATTGCTGTTACCTTGTTTAGGATTATCTCTCTTTTTCATGCTTTGAAATCTTGTTTTGATTTCATTTTCTAGTTCACGTTTGACATCAACTATTCTTTGATTTATATATGTTGTATTTTCTGATAGTTGTTGCCTCAATTTATTTATCTACTGCGGTATTCTGGACATTTCTTGTTTTATACTCAATAAAATTTCTTCCATCATGGTCCACCTGCGTTCATTTTCCGCTTCAAGTTTTTTGCTTCTTTGTTGATCATTTTCTTTTTGCTCACTGTGAGTCTGTTCCTCTGGTTCTTCATTTACCGAGGTGTTTGTATCACTTATTTGCTGTTCATCTATTTTTCTTGATTTGGATCTTGTCCACATTAAAAGCATAGTATAAATAATTTTTTTTCAGGAGTTATGGAATACCTATATCTATTTATATTTGGTATATATAGTTTTTTGTTACTGATCACTTAAATACCTAATCGGTAATAACGGATATTTTAAAATTATTTCTTACCTATTTGTCTTATTTTTAAATATGCAGTACACCACACACCCAAGTCTGCCTTATTCCACTCACCAATTATTTGGGTTTTTTCTATGCCCTGTTCCAGTTATTTTGCCTATTTTACCTATGTCTATTTAATTCGATTTATCGCCCAAAAAAGAAACGCAAGTTTAACATACAAAACTTTACTTCATTACACTGTTATCCACACTCTATTTTATTTTACTTCCCTTTTTTTTTACAAAAAACAACAACACAAAAACATCTTCCAGTATAAGTTATTTTAAATCGTTATGAAATTTTAATTCGTTAAGCCAGTATTTAACACTATTTTATTTTACTTTTTTACAAACAAAAAGACCAACAGATTCAACTATAACTTATCTTAAGATATTACGCTGCATTTGAAAAATAGGTTTTATACCTATAACTAAAATGTCTATTTTCTCTGTTTTTCAAAACAAAACAAAAAAACAACAAATTCAGCTGTAAGTTATTTTAAAAATATTACGCTATAATAACTTATTACTTTTATTTGTAAAACCTCTGACCATTTATATACACATATATACAGCATGTGACCTACTTTTCCCCCACTCATTCATTTAATAATTTTCTTTTTATATACAGTACTTTATTACAATTTTAATTGGAAATGTTGACATCAGTCATTACTCAGAATAAACAGCAACTTTACTTATCCAATAAAATGAAAATGTTAGCGACTCAGTTTAAAGTGAAAATTGTTAAGCAGTTATTAAGATAAAAGAATATATACTCTATATAACAAAATATCAACTGTCAATATGTTACATGTATACTTACTTAAAACAACTTTGAAGTCTATTTTACTTATACAGTATACTTATAGAAGACAGTGTGAGCATTTGATTTATTGCTGACAATTTGAATCATAAATATATGTTAAATATCTATCGCAACAAAGAATAATACTATCATTTTGGTTCTGCAGATTACTGAGTAAAATATTTTTCATTTTTTAAGAATAACTTTTAAAACAAATATATAGCAAACTAAGCGTGTTCATTTGTACGACCTATTAATTACACTATATATCTAAAAAGAAAACAATTAATGATCAAATTTTATATAACTTCTCTTATATATATATAAACATTTAATTTAGTTTTTATTTCACCAACATAAAGTTTATATATACATACGGCATGTAAATTATTTTTACCGTAATTTACACATTTCTATAATTTAACTTGTTCTTTCCTTAATCGAATCATTTTTACATTTAAAACATGTTGGCACCAGTTTTACTGTACCGGACGTTACTCCCTGTGGAATTCCTTTCCTAATCTTGCACTGAGAATGAAGTGACCAAGATCAAAAGGTAAAGAAATGGATATCAATTTAGCCAATTGTCTGAACTCTTGTATATTGGTACTTCCTGCTAAACCGATATAAAGAGTGGATTGACACGAATCTTCCAGTTAAAACACCCTTTAGCTGATATCTTATTAGAATGCCTGAATATTTAGAACAATGACAAGAACATATCTTTTAAAAAATCTATTTATAAAATAGACCTTTGCATGCCACTTGTAGAAAAGAATAAAAAATTAATTTTTCCCCCTCCTAGAAGGATGTGCAATACCATATGTTCAGCGGAGCATAAGAATAAGATTTAACACCCTGGTAGAGTGATATCCCTTGTGGCTAGCTCAGTCACTCTACATCTAGGGTCTTCAAATGGGTAAGTTAAATGATTATTACAGGTACATGGTTAATAAGGAAAGAATACATTTTTATCAATATAAATAATAATAATACAAAACAAGTTTAATATTATGATTAAATATTTATTTAATCCCAAATACCCACCACCGTTTCATACTAATGATGATATAATAAAAAAAAATACTAAATAATTAATGATCACAAACCCATATATATATATATATATATATATATATATATATCCGAGGTGTTGAAATAGATAAAATACCATTTTAAATAAGAAAAATAATAAATCCCTAAAGCTATTTACAATGTTTATAAGTAATTGAAGTGGTCCCATTTTAAATAAGAAAAATAATAAATCCCTAAAGCTATTTACAATGTTTATAAGTAATGGAAGTGGTCTGAGCTCTTTTTATCCAGTAGAAATAAATTTTACTTTGTGTGATTTGATATACAGATATGAGATTTTTTATATGACTTTAAAACCTTATTATTGGTAGCAAATATAATAATAATAAAAAGAACTATGCATACGTATATTTGCCATTATGAAATATTTCACTAATTTCATATTTTTCAACATGTCTATAAGGTTGCATTAGTTCAGATACTATATAGTATGCAACATGAGGTACTGTATCTATTTCCTTTTTGCTATAGATAAATTCCTATACATGTATATACGTGCAGCACAATTATACACTTATTACTATTTTAAATATAAAGTTATTAGAGGACTTGCTTACAGGGAATCTATAATAGATCAATCCCTACTTACACGCATCTTGAGGTGCAGCAGTGACAAAAAAAATAACTAAAAAAGGATATACAGTTAAATACATTTTTAGATATTCAACATGAGATATCGTATTTACCGATATTATAAGTATGTATGCATATATATACATGTATATTTATATATGACAAATTTCAGGAGTAACAACAAGAGGAACATGAATAGCGACCAAAAAAGAATCTCATTGCAACCTTTGTTGAAAATACCAGAATTTGAAATAGAAAAATTCACTCAAAAGATTTTAATAAAAGCTTTATCATTTATGCCCATAATAACTGTAAATTCAATATACTGTAACCGACGGTATTGTCGATTGCTGTGATCCATTCAAATCTAACAAAAGAAGGCCCAAAATATTGGTGCCAATTTGCAACTGATTAAATCGATGGATGAAGGTGATGGTTAGGATGATCAATCTGATCTGATAAAATTCTAAAATCCAATATAAATTAATCTGGTCTAGCTCAATCGGGTCGCCATTATATAATAAACCATCATAAAGCACCAATAATCTCTCTTAAAGTTTAATTTACTTAAGTTATATGAAAAATGAAGAAATAATGAGACTATCTGCTCCAGCCATCAACAAATCCGTCAACTACAATATAAATTGCATAGAGCAGTGAAATCAACTACTATTGCCCTATACAATAATATAGGATTAGGCTAACACTTGATTGGCAATCTAATCAAAACCAAATCTAATTAATAACTAACCTAGATTCCAATATATATATTTTATTAGCCTGTTACTGTTATAGTACTTTAACTCCACTTTATTATTTAAAGGTACTGTCTTTATAACTTAATGGATAATTTTCTAAGTACCTGAATAGCATTTTACAAAACATTGGTTTGCATACAGACATTATTTAAATGACAAAACAAAATAATACCTGAACCCAAATATGCATATATCCATGTTAGCAAACGCTAAATATAAAGATAAACACTTTGAAAATTTATACACTCATTTAAATGTTTAAACAAATTAATAGACGTCGATAGATTATCAATAAGTTACAAAATAATTTATAAATATCTCTCAATAAAATGATACTTAATTAATGCTTCGTTTAGGTTTTAAACTAAAATACTTCACTGGAGTTTAATATCAATACTCTGTTAGCTCATCTCTAATTTTACAATGTCCAACTATATTAACTAAAAATATATCGAGCTTCTCTTGGATGTTTATTCACTTGTGAATATTAATACAACTTGTTTGAAAACTTTAAATAACTGAATAAAAAGTTTTGATTGGCAACAATTAAAACACATGATTATATTTGATATTTCTATAAATGAAAATAATATTCAATTAAATCGGTCAATGAAGTTTATTCTCTTCATTTTATAGGAGTTTAAGAAATATTCAAACGAACTACTCCAAACCGAACGATAAAGTATAATCTATTTAGATTTTATTACGGAATCAGACAAACATGAAATGATTGACTTTGTAATATTAATTAAGAGACATAATAATATGGACACATAATATTCGAATGCAAATATAACTATGAAATTTATATAGAAACAAAATAAAATATTAATAAGAAAAATATACCTTATCTTCTATTTCAATTCGCTTACCAAGCTGAGTTTGAATTCTGTTACCTAAGTTGCTCCGCCGTCTTACGCAATCCAAATAAAACAAGATAAGTAAACTAGTCGTGATATTTAAATTAACTCAATTTATTTAATTATATAAAAAAAAAAGATTGACAATATTAATGATAGTATACATCCGAAATGTCTTTATATTTTAAATTGGTTGACTAAATAAAATAATCATGTTGCTATATGTATCTCTATATAAGTGTTGCAAGAACGTTAACGACACATACAAAAAAATGAATGAATAAATGATGGGAAAGGTTCTTAGATATTTTACTAAAAAAAAATAAAAATTTACATATACCCTATACCAAAATGTGCAATAATAGGGTATCAAGGTCTATTCGTTTATCAAAAATAATTACGGATAAATGAATATGAAATAAGAACTATATTTGAGTCTTTCCGATCATTTTCATTTAATAATTATATTTCTTTAGATAATAAAAAAAAAACATCATATAGTATTACATATAAAAAAAAAATTAACACATATTTTTCATAAAAAAAAATAATCATACCATATATATAAATCTGTCCATTCACTGTTTCTTAGTCTATCGATTGCCTTCATTTATAGTGTAAAGAGGATTTTCTCCGTCCGAAATAGTAATTGTAAACTTTGCAATACTCATTAAAAAGTTTCCTTTTTCTCTTTCCATTCTGTAGAGGTGAGTGTATTTCGACGATCCAGGTTATGAGGTGAATTGATCCATTGGGTCAATCGGGAGACGATGTCTATGCAAATCCATTTTTCTTTTCTTTATTTATAAAGCATTTTTTTTTTTTTCATAGGTTTCTTTTTTTTACATTGTTGCCGCTCTTTGGAACACTTCAATTTGCCCGCACAAATGATTGAACGGGCAGATAATTCTGCTACTACTCCATGTTTTATAGTTTTACAAACCAACAATTTTAATATTGAAAAGGTTCATTTTCTTAAGATACAATAAATAGATTTGTCCTTTACCATACAAAGTGATAATAAGTGTGTGCGTGCTTGAGTGAGTGACTGAGAATGACTGACCAATCTGACCTCTTTTATCTTCTGTCACGTCATTTTTATAGATTCTCTTTCTGACGTTTTTTTATCTTTGCGACCACACACGGTCATAGATAAGAAGATGGTCATAGATAAGAAGACACACGAAGATCACATTTAAATTCGATTACAATTTTTTTTCTTAAAATAATATTTTACAAACCAAAATATAAAATTGATATAATAACCTTTTTTTAATAACAATATTTTTTTTTTAAAATATTTTACAAATAAAATATACACAACATAAAAAACATTAAACTGTATGTGATATTGTTACTATGGTGATTGCATTTATATATGAAATGTATAAAATAATATTAATCCTATTTCGTTAAATTTATTATGCTGAATTGCTTACTATGTTATTTTCTTTTTATATATATATATATGTATGTGGATCATCAATTTGAACACTCACAACACATATGCGAGAGTCAACTCTCTTTTTTTTAAATGATTAATAATAATAATACTAAAATAATAATAATATATTTAATCGGAAATATCAAAGTTAATTATTTCAATATTAATAAAATATCTTAAAATAAAGTTATGTCTGCATCTTCATTCTTCTCCTCTGGGCTCTGAGTAGGCTTCAATTCAACTGGCTGTACGGTCAGGAGTTCATCTCATTTAGGCATAGGCAAGGTGGCTTTTTTCATCATCAGGCCCAGCTGGAACTGGCTAATCACATCTAGGTAGTTTGGGACAGAGAAAGGGCAGTGCACTGGCTGGTTGTCTACCCCACGGTCATTTTATTGGACTCTGGTAGATTGCTTCATATTTTCCACTGTTTGTATATGATAATAATTTTTATTAAATGTTCATTTGCTATCTTGACTGATTCATTAAATTTTAAGAAATCATTAGTTCTTAAAAGAACTGTACAATGGATTTCTTCTTAGAAAATATCTGCTGTATTCTAGTCCATAAATTAATCTCCAAATGGCTAGATGATTTACCAATTCTGGAGTCAAAGTAGTGAAACATGCCCAGAATGACTGCCAAAGAATGAATGAATCCCACAACACTAACTAAAACCATCCCACTCATAAGAACAATTCAGATAGCCCTCTGAGAAGTATGAATCAGCCAATCCTTTCAATTTAGCTTATCACTTAGATTATAACCATTCCTTTATATTTCTCTGATTAAATTCTACATTTTAAGTTTGACATATTGGTTTCCATCTTGAAATGCCCAGACTACTTCATTCCAGATATCAATACAAAAGAATTTCTATTTTATCTATATATATATATATATATATATATATATATATATATATATATATATATATATATATATATATATATAGATATATATATATATATTGTGCCATTACAATTTAGTCACTAGCTAAATTTATAGTAATGTGCATGTAAGAAAGTGTAAAACAAAATCATCATCACATTTTTATATAATCATAAATGAAGCTGTAGGGCATCCAAGTTTAAACCCTACAAGGTCCAGTTCTAAAAGCTTTAAACAGAGAAAGAATGGGTCAACAATTACATGCTTTACTTGTTTGTGTGTTGATAGAAAGGTAATACACACATTTAAACTATTTAATATTTCTTTAAAAAGCAAAGTTATAATGCATACATATAGGCAATGTATGTGTAAATTATTTAATTGTTTTATCTTTCAAATATTCAACATTTTAACTTTCTTTAAAACTAAGCTATGCTTGATCAATTCTAACATTTTATTCTATACTTCTATTTTGCTTTTCTTTAATTACAAGTGGGATTTAAAAGTTACAGATTTAATTAAATAATTGGGTTATAATTACTAAGCTAGCAATTATATTATTTAAGGTTAGTTTATGAATGATTTGAAAGAATGAAGGATGTGTGTACATTACATACAAAATTTTTCATTTCCTAAATATTGAAAGAAAATGAAGTATTAAATCTGTTAAATTATTTTTTTTGTACAATTGTTTGTTAAAAGAGGAAATCTGTTTAATCAGATATCAATCTTTGTAGCAATTTTTTTTTGTAAATAATTGTTTTTCACTTTGAAGCTTATAATGGGTCAGAACTATAATTTTTGAAATTGTCTTATCAAGATCTAAAGAAGGAAGCTCAAAGATTTGAAGTGTTACCTGGATGTTAAAAGAAAAAAGAAAAAGAAAAGAAAGGAAATAAGGATTGAGTCTATTTTTTTTTTAAAACAAAAGTGTCTGGAAAAAGGATTAAACTTTTCAGTTGAAAAATACTTTGGTTGAAAATAAATTAGAGATCTAATTAAAACAAATTTGTCCAAAAATAGCAAGTGATGCTATCTCTGATTGGTTAAGTTAGCTAAAAATTGGATATAAAAAGCTGTCTTGAATTATTATGAAGATTATTGTGATTGATTCAGATTATTAAACTATAATATTGAACGTTGAAAATATAAGAATGGCTTGCTAGAAAAATTATATGTATGTCCCATCGGTTCCGGACCATCTGTCCCTGCACATCACATAGGAAAGAAAAGATGTGTCTAAAATAATATTCTACACCTTTCAACTGACCAGAGAAATAAGATGTTTTTAATAGAAGGAAGAAAGCATTCACCTGCATTCAAAGAAGATGAATTAATCTACTGATAAATATTAATCATCAAGTCCAATTAATTGTTACAACAACTGATTTTAAACTCAAGAAAATTTACAAATGTGAAAACAACTGCTGTATTTCATCCACATGCTTGACAGGAAGAGAAGAAAAATTAATATAATGATTTCCAAATTGTCCACTAAAGCAAATAACCTCAATAGAGTCATCATCATTAAATAGTTATACACCTCAAGAAAGAGATTGTTCCCACATAGTAGCTGCAGAAATATAGACAAGTTTGAACCCTTGGAAATTCGCCACAAACAAAAGATCGGTAATATGACTTTTTATATCTATTTTCTTTATGATATCAGTCTTAATAAACATTTTAGCAATAAAGTGGTATATTTTTATTTAAAGAACTTTTAAAGACTATTCAGATCAATTAAAACAAGAATGTCTTACTAATAATAACTTTGAGCTTCATAAATGACCTTGAAAGTATGAAAATTATTTGTTTATTAATTTTACAATATTAATGTGTAAAACAATTTTTTTTTATGGTGTTATGATTTTAGTTTTAACTGATATATTATTATTATTTTGGTTTTTAATAATATTTTGTTATGATGGGATAAAACACGCACATACATAATGATATTTTATATGCGTATAATTGCGATTGAATGTGGAGTAACAAGTGGTTAGAATATTAGATTAGTTTGTTTCATTAAGTATAGCATTTCAGAGGTAGAAGAGAAAGGGGAGAAAATAATTTAAAACTTGTTTCTAAAACTTGCTCTTTCAATTCTACTAACATTTTTTTTTATTCTATTTACATGTTGGATTTTAAAGTATGTATGCCAATGAGCAGATAATATTTTTTTTAAATACTTTTCTCATGGAGTGAAAATCATGGTTAATGTGACATCCAACTTAATACAAAATACATTTGAAGGGAAAGGGGGAAGAACTTAAAATAAATCTGAGGATTGTTATATAATCAATTATTAATATTATTATTCATGTCAATTTTCATATTATCTAGAAATTTTTATGTATATGTTAGAACTGTAGTAATAAATATTAGTTTGTTTTATTAAACGAGGCATATATATTTCATTAATTGTAGTCTTTGTTAAGTGTGATTATTCATCATCATCAATGGTTGAATTTAGTTATTTAAGATATAAGTAAATATGCTAAAATTAAGCAATAATTATGAATTTCTTTATAAAATTTAGTTCTATGTTTAGGCTTAGTCCTAGAGCTGTAGTTGAAACCCTTGTCATTATCGTTATTATTATCATCATCATCATCGTCATCAACGTTTTAATTAATGAGCTGTTTAACTGTTTAAAGGCCATAAATAAATATTGATTTTATAATATTTAGTGATCTCTTAGTATTATTATAACCACATCCCATCATCTATTTCATGCAAGGATGAGTGAATTGCCATCCTAAATTAGTTATATATAATCTGAGCTAGTAAACTTACAAAACTATTGAAACACATTTGTTATGTTAAGATCTGAGAAATGATTTATGTTCAATGAACTCCACTGTGGTTTAAAGATGTTTTACTTTTACCTAAATATTAGTGCTTATAGTGATATGGCTCAAAAAGCAAAATCTTCCATTTTATTATAAATAAAGTACCAAGAAGGGATTCAAACCCGGTACATGTGAAAGGTTATCAGATATAACCGTGTCTAGATTCAGATAATCTAGTGGCGCCCTGCTAGACCATATTCACTTAGTATTTGTTTAAACATGCACTTAACATCAAACCAAGAAATGAAAGGGGAGAAGATCTACTGTCTGTATACCTGAGCTATATTTTATTGAATTACTAGTGTACTCACTTCACGTGATTTCGTATACCTGAGTTATAATACATTGCTCATAATTTGCTTATAATTCTTGATAGTGTTATATTATGAACCTTTACTTAGTTATTTCTATTTGAACCCATTTATTTTGTTACAATATATATATATATATTTTAATTACAACATTCGTTATCAAAATATTTTGCTTTTTGATTAAGTTTTTTTTACCAAAGCAATTAACATTTTTTTGATTTCAGAAAAAGATTACAATTTTTAGAAAAGCAATTAAAAAAAATATATACAAGTATTTTGGAACAATTACTTCAATTATTTATTTTAATAATATGTTCCAACATTTGATTCATTTGTTTAATAAAGGTTACTTTTCTTTATTTGAATTTTTCAGAGAAAAGCAAAGTACATAAAGTGATATATCATACAAAAAATAAAAATAAAAATACATGAGTTTATTATACGTGTGCAATATTTAAATTGGTGTGTTTGGGTATTCTACTGCTCATACCCAATGTCCATTATTAATCTAGCACATATTTATATTTCTTGTGCTTAATACTGACTTTGTGCAAGGCCATTAGATAATGCCTGGCACAATATATATATATATATATTGTTACGGTCCGCCTATTTTAGCTTTTTATCCGTACTTTCCTAAAAGAGATCGAGAGCTCCGAAACAAACATGACATAGCGTAAAGCTTTATTTATTTTCTTATATCGGTAATTATTCACTATCAATACAAGGGGGCGCCAGACACGATGATTTAATTATTATTTAACTTCTCGCATCACCTTACGTCATGTCAAAACGATTTCGAAGTCTAATCCCGCCCACCAGCTCCGACTCCTAGCATGGACCAATAGGGTCACTCAGGGCCACGATGTAATTGTTTCAGCAATTACTCCTTACGTAAAAGACGCACTGTACACTAATGGGAAGGAAGTTTTGTTTATTAACTGAGTGATCCTAGTACTGGACTTAACTATTGGTTGCTGGCGACCAATACGACTGTTCGTTCATCCCTCCAAAACAATTAAACTTCTAAGATCATCCCCCCTATGAATTACTTTCAATATTCGCATTAAACATTTATTTATATTTTATTATAGGCCCGCCCAATTCTTAACCTATCTTAACTAAGAGTAAATAAATAAACATCGTGACTTACGGCACGATGTTGGCAAAAGACATTTTAAAAAGAAACAAACGGTTAAGAAAACAAATATAAATCTAAATTAGTGTAATTAAATGATAACTTTATTGATGATTAAAAAGAAGAAATAAGTAAGAATTTAATTGTACGAAAAGATTTGAGAAATGCTCGACTTGTTTATATACTGAACAAATTTATTGAATATAAAAAAAGCAATATTAATTCAAATTTTATTTGCACACGCACACACACGCATTCACGCACTCGCACAGAAAGAAATATATTATACATAATACAATATGGAATACAAATTTCATTTTATATCTTAAAAGTAATTGCGATGGCTTATTAGATAATAATTAAGGTCAAAGTTCATGTTTTGGAAAAGTCCTAAGATTAAATTTGATTTTATGAATGTTGAGGTTACACAAAGATAAGTTACAATAATAGGTTAAATATTACGGAATCTTTTATGATTTAATTTACGCAAGTGTAAGTTAGTTAACTATGAGATTGCCTTTAAGAGTTTACGAATGGAGTGAATGAAACATAAAGTAAAATAAATTGTTACCTAGGATTTGGGTTTCGACTTCCGCTGCTTCGAATGAAATGAGGATTTGAACGTGGGATATGGCATCTTCATAATGAAGTTATTCGTTTTATTCAAAGTTGAGCATAGCGTGGTCTGGACGATTCTGGTATTTCTCGGAACATTATTATTTGATCGGAGCATTAATTTCAAGTGGAGATGTCGTTAAATATTCATAGCTTCGGAGATATTTGGTGGCGGAGCGTCGATCAGTCACTGACGGGTTTCCTAGCCCATCATGATAATCGACGCTCTCAGTATTAATTTCACAATGATCATCTTGAATTCGGATACGGCGAAACGAAAGAATATTATTTTATATCAAGCTATATCAAGTAAACTATATTGAATATATCAAGCAAGCACGTTAAGCGAAAAACATATTAAGCAACAATATCAAGTCCTCCCTCGAATAGATTTCCCGTGATATTTATATGAGATGGATCTTATCTTAGGATCCAATCTCCCCCCAGAGTTCCATATTTTTAGAGTTGTCGTTCGGGTCCGCGTTCGATGTAAATGTTCACTCAATCCTTGTGCTTAAGGCAATTTTAGGTCTAGGCAATCTCATGTTGCAATCTCAGTTAACAAACTTCTATTCATTCACACTTTGAGTGCATGCGTGTGTGCGTGTCTTACAAGAACAATACAATTTACATTAACTTAGAAGTCGAGCATTTAATCTTTTCTCAAAATCATTTCTATAAGTTTTATTTTTACTATAATTATAATTCTAAAAGAAACCCTTTTTTAAATACCCCGTGGCGTATACAAGTGGAAATTATCTATTAATATTTATAAGAGCATATTATATTTTCTTTTATTATATTTTTAGAGAATGTTATATTATTAATTTATACGAAAGCCTTAACTATTTAATGAGACAATTATTATCTTTATTTTTACAAATGTATTTTAGAAAAATGTGGAAAGAAAACTATTAAAGGTTACAAAATATAACATTAAGAGTATTTTATACTGCTTGAGTGTGTGTGTGTTTACATGCACCGACTTTATCTCATTATAATATATATGACAATAGATGGCATCATACCAAAAACACCTTCAAGCGTTTGTTTACATAAACGTCAGAGGAGTATTTCACTATCTCTAACTTAATTTCCACCTTCATATCATGATTTCAAGCTATTTGCTATCATCAGTGAAGGACAGGATTAAGAAACTAGATCTAAAACACAAACTCTGAGCGTTTAAGAAACAGTTTCTATTTAGCTTGCAAGCGTGAATCTTTTAGACACGTAATGTCTTCAAACTCAGCATAGCATGCCAGATAGCTACATGGTCTGATATCAGTTCAGCATCACCACAAGCCTCTGCAATATATATCATTGCAAGAAAGACCTCAAAGGTACATTTATGAAAAACAAAAAAACACAAGTTAAAAACTTGCATATGCTTGTATTTATGACAATAGATGGCATCATACCAAAAACACCTTCAAGCGTTTGTTTACATAAATGTCAGAGCGAGTATTTCACTATCTCTAACTTAATTTCCACCTTCATATCATGATTTCAAGCTATTTGCTATCGTCAGTGAAGGACAGGATTAAGAAACTAGATCTAAAACACAAACTGAGCGTTTAAGAAACAGTTTCTATTTAGCTTGCAAACATGAATGTTTTAGACATGTAATGTCTTCAAACTCAGCATCGCATGCCAGATAGCTACATGGGTCTGATATCAGTTCAGCATCACCACATAGTAGAAGCCTCTGCAATATATATCATTGCAAGAAAGACCTCAAAGGTACATTTATGAAAAACAAAAAAACACAAGTTAAAAACGTGCATACGCTTGTATTTATGACAATAGATGGCGTCATACCAAAAACACGTTCAAGCGTGAAATCATGATATGAAGGTGGAAATTAAGTTAGAAATAGTGAAATACTCGCTCTGACATTTATGTAAACAAACGCTTGAAGGTGTTTTTGGTATGATGCCATCTATTGTCCTAAATACAAGTGTATGCAAGTTTTTAACTTGTGTTTTTTTGTTTTTCATATATATATATTTCATGTTTTCATGGTTGTATGGTGTAGATAAATTCTTACTTTTTGGGCTGAACCATGTATTATTTGCCATTACATACCAATATTTTGATGGACTATTATCTGCCATTATCAAGGTTAACTTTTGAAAGAAAAATTGTTAGATCTCAAACAAAACTGTGACTGAGTGTGAGATGAGAAATGAGATTCAACTTAAAGTATTTCAGCATTCACAATATGAGGCTTATTAAAATGTTTATTTCCCTCAGTTTTTTCACCTATTAGTTTTAAGTTCATATTAAATAAAATGAGAGGTTTTCACATATACATTATGCTTCATCAGCTCTATTTAAACCAGTAGATCTCTTTAATATTACAATTGACTCTCTCCTGGTTCTTAAATCATATCTTTTCAAATTATCAAGTATTTTTGTATTGTCAAAATCAGGATTGTGACCAATTTCTAAAAAATGGGAAGTAAAAACTAATGTGATAATTTTTTGATTAAAAGCATTTTTGTGTTCCTTAATTCTGGCATTTATTTGTCTATTAGACTGACCACATAGCTTCTTGAGCACTGCAAACATAGAATTTCATAAACTCCTTGGGGTTCCAAAAATATTCGGTCTTTAGGTTTATATAAAAAATCACCAATTTTTTTGCCAGTAGAAAAAGTAGTCTTTATATTAAAACAAGATAGTCTTCTACTGATTTTATGAGTAACCCCTTTAATATAAGATAAAATTACTTTATTAAAAGAGGAATTGTCAATTCTATCCTTTTTTTTAGTATTAATGTTATGTAAAGACTTACATATGATGCTTTTATTATAATTATTAGAAAGTAGAATATTTTTTGTAAGTTTTATTTCTTGAGTAAGATATTCTTTATCTGATAAATTATAAACTCTAGTCAAAATACTTTTTGCTACAGAAAAACATTGTGCAGGATGATGATGAGAATTTGATCATCTTCTTTTAGACATCTTTCCTGTTTTTAATAATTTTAGTATTATTGCTAATGAAGCAAGTGTTGAACACAGTTAAGCTTGGTATTGTGTATATTATTTTTCCAACTAATAACACCTTATGGAAAATTATCTCCTAGTAGCTTATGATAGTTGGTATGATGAACTGGGCAATATACCTAGGTTAGAAACTAATGTGCTGTTCCCATTCTAGTTATCCACATCTAAAAGATATTCTAATGTAATAAAAATAATTTTATAACTTCTTTATGAGCTAGTGAATCCAAATAATTGCAAATCCACACACACTTTTATAGTTTAACATTTTTAGCTAATTCTTTCTTTTTCTTCTTCTTTAATAACAAGTGAGCATGAGAGAAAAAGTCTATCTCATTTGTATACAATTCTTTTTATTTCTTCTAAAGCAGGTGAGACTTTCATCTAAATAAATTTTTAAACTAACCTATTCTTCTAATAAGGAGGATAATAATTAAGTCAATACATCCATGCATATTTACAAAATCAATAACCTGATTCACATAACTTTTTCACACACATTAATATTTCACTCTGCCTTTTTCTTCCACTACATACATGTATGTGCATAAATAAACCAAAATGTTATCCCTAAAATATGTGCATAAATATATCTCCATGTTAGTCTCAAAATATTATCATGTAGCTTTCACATTGGTATGACAAAGGTTAAAATATAAAATACATAAATTAAAGAATTATATTATTCATTATTAAAAAACATTAGTCCAAAATATAAACATATATATTTTTTTTAAAAAAAGTAAATAACTACTTACTTCATCATCCAGCTCTTCATATGTAGTTGATTTATACATCCAGTTCAAAAACATAATAATTATATCCATCTGTAGTGATAAGAAATTTATTTTTGATGTAATCTAAAAGTAAATACAAATTACATTTATTAAAAGATTAGTTTTATTTAATAGACTAGATTATTTTGATATATTAAGACAACCCTTAATCAATTGCGGCCATTTGAAGTTTATGTTGAAAATAAAAAGCAGAGAAAAAACCCTGCTTTAATAATGAGTATTATTATGACTATGCAAATAGTGTGAAACATAAACATGTACAATTATATAACATAAGAAATTATTTTTTTGTCTCTTTATTATTTAAAGATGTTGTCTTTTTTAAAAAAATATTTCTGAAACAATCATAATTGTAACTTTCTAAAGTATTCTATTTTACATCTTATCTTTTCACAAGGCAATAATCAAATTTGCACCTGCTTAGAATGATTTCAAAATAATTTTAATATAAATGCAATCCAACTTGCCAGTAAAATCCATGATTGTTTTGACTATAAAACATCCTAGCAATAAATCATTGGTTGTTTCTTGTTTTGCATGACCACCCCACAAAACTGTTAATTGGAAGTAGTAGATACAATAGTTTTACATCCAGCAAGTTGAATTAAGTTTGTGGTTTTATTTATAATCTTGCCATAAATTGTATAATTTTAGAAAAAAAACCTAACTCAAATTTTCTAATGTTTTCATACTTTGCCATATGGTACACAAGTCACACATGATAAACTAAATAACAGCTCATATACAACTAACCAATTTTCAGTAGCTATTTTCTTGTAATAAATATTTTATTTTTAGATTTATTAAAAGCAATATGTAAATGGAATATACAAGACCTTAACATCTAGGACCACCATTCTACTTATAATATTGCAAAAATAATAAAATTGGTTGATAACCATCCATGACAAAAGTTGCTAAAAATTTTTTTTACATGATTAGTAGATAAAAAACTTCATAAATGCAAATTTTGTATGGGTGTTTGTAAAATTAATTACATTTTGTAAATCAGTTTTGAACTGGAAAAATTGGCACAATCATGAGCATGCTTTATAAAGTGTCCAAATAGATAAAAAAATTTTATTTATTTTAAATTTATTCAAATTAAGGATTCCACCATCAAATCATTATTGCATTTTTATCCTGTTTAAATGAATACCTATGAAATGTATAACAACAACATTCATAAAAATTGAAAAATATGTTGAAGTAAATACATGTCATTGTTCAACTCCAGTTTGCATCTCACATGCTTTCTACTATACTACTTTGATAACAATAAAATTTAATGGGACAACAAATTTCCAACAATATTACTATCATAATAACTTTGACAAAATCAATAAATAAAATACTATTTTGCTATGAATGCATTGACTGGGAACAAAATCAATAACAATTATGATTCTTAACTCTCTAAACTTACTTTGTGGTAAACTTTCATCTATGACTGGAAATAACTTCTTAAAGATAATTTTTGAATGTGTCTTTGCTGTAAACAATTATAATGATGTTTGATAATTACTTGTTCTGAAAAATTAATTTTTTTGTGTTTAACTACTGTAGTAAAAAAGTATCAAAAGAAAGTACCCTAAGATTAGATGGTTCAACTTTATACACCCATATAGGTTTTTTTTTAAAATTTAAATGAACATATACACTTCACATTTTAACACTTTTATATAAGTACTTCCTCAGGAAGTGTATGCATTCCATTATAAAATTATGAACAGTTACTTTAATTTAGAACTATGGTTTATACTATTAAAAAATTAAATGATTAGAGCATGATTGTTTTATTAAAAGATACCCATTTCATTATTCTTTAAAATAAAAAAAAGTTACTTTTTTTGTTCAAGTTACTGAATAACTTACATATAGAAAATAGTGGAATCATCTTTAGCCATGAAAAACAATTATGAATAATAAAAAAGACCAAAATGTTTATCATACCAACTACTAGTATAGAATGTTGGTTCACTAACATCTAAATAATTTTTTCAGTAAATGCCTTTTGTTCTTCTTTATAGACTAGACATCATATGCCTATCATGTCTTATGTAATCTTTCTATAATACTTGTGAAAATATTGCATGTTTGGAAATCACATTTCCATCCTTTAACTATTACACATTTGTCTTTCCAATTTTCTTTTGCACTTTTGTAGCTCCAATCTTCAAATCTTAAAAAATAATGATAAGAACTTAGAATGTTAACAGTTCTTAGTTTTCAATTATAGACCAAAGATCCAGCTGACAATAGTTATATGTGTAGGCAATCATATTTTATGATTCTTCTGTTTAACATAGGTCTAGCCCTTATTATAAATAATGTTACAAATGAACTGTCTAACAAAATCTGACTAGATTATTATGCCTATTTAAACAACATGTACAGTCATGGTTAAGTATAAGACAGTGAATATAGATATAAATATAAAATATATAATTTGTTCCAATGTTTGGGATAAAAATGTGTGAGTTTTGCATGACACAATCTTTTGAAGCACAGAATAATGACTTTAGTGAGTGCTTAAAATGCAATCAATATTTAAGTTTAATATTGCAGGTTTATTTAAGTTTATTATTGCATGTAATGCTATATCTCCATATGTTTATTTAGAAGTGTAAACTATTCACTAATAAAGTAAACAGCATCTTATTTTGTATTTTTAATTTTCAGACTTCTTGTATCATTAATAAACTAAGAGTTTAAATTGTCAAAACATAGATTCAGAGAAATTCAGAAAAAGAAAATATTTTTTTCATTGTGGATTATTATTATTATTACAGCAAACTCTTAATACATTAATGTTGAAGATTTTAATCAACATGCTATGGCATTTGGTTGACTTTGGCCAAAAACTGTTAGAAATAAAGATATTAGTGGTTTATGTCAAAAGTTATATAATTACTTTCTAAGAAAGAGATGGACTGACTATTACAAACCAAATGTTTGAGCAAAAAAACATTATAAATAAACATAGATGCATCCATATTCCCAATCATATTTAATAATTTGATTATAATTAGAATTCATAATACAAGAGATGCTCATTTTACATGTGAAAATAGAACTAATGATTGACATACAGATCACAGTGTGCTCCAAAACTAAATTGATCATTGGATTAAAAAATAAATTTTATTCAAACCTTATTCACAAAACAGTATACTTTTAAAAAATACTGCACATGTACTAAATATTAACAGCTGTATTATTATATTACCGAATTTTTGTTACAACTATGTTATGGAAATATTTGTAATAGTCATTCTTTATAAACATGGATCTTAATTGTAAATAGAGGGGATTTTAACCCAGACTTTAGCACTTTTCAACTATCCACACTATCTCATGCCATAGACACACATGACCACACACATATAGAAAAGATAAATAATCACCAATATTGGTATTTTGTGCTGAACCAGCCATCATCACTTGGTCCAGATTATCATCTCCTGCACATATTTATATAATCTCAGCTCAGTTTATGTTAAGATAAAAAATTCTCATACTTTAATGGACAGGCTTAAATCTATTCCAACCTCTAACTCTTCAGTTATCCATACCATGAAAAATCTGATGATGGAATGTCCAAATACCATGCTAATGTTCAATATTATTGCTATTACCATGTTGACTTCAAGTCACTCTGACCCAGTGGTATGAGATACTGCGAATAGTTGAAGGGTGCTTCAAATCTTGGTTCTATCCCCTATATTTACAATTAAGTTCCAGGTATATGAAGAATGTCTTCTAATTACAATTAAGCTTTAAGCATATAAAAATGCCTATATTTCAAATATATATTAAGCCTGTATCTTGGCCATCCCTCTTCTTCATATTTAAATGGATCAGGTCCTATACATCAGAGGTCATAATGATTTGAAGTCAACATGGGCATACCAATAATATCAGCATCAGCATGGCATTTGGACATTCCATCATCACATTTTCAATGGTATGGATGGCTGAAGAGTTGAAGGTTGGAGTAGATTGAAGCCTGTCCATTAAAGTATGAAGAATTTCTATCTGAATATAAACTGAGCAATGATTATATATATATGTGTGTGGGGGATCATAATCTGAAACAACAGATGAGTGCTGGTTTAGCATGAAATATATATATTGGTGATTATTTATCTTTTTAAATATGTGTGGTCATGTGTATAAGTGGTATGAGATAGTGTGGATAGTTGATGGGTGCTTGAAAGTCTGGGTTCAAACATCCTATAAGTATGTTATGATATTTGTAAATTTGTTAATTTATACACAAGAGAAATAACCATGATTAATTTTCTAACAATGTTATTATTACTATATGTCTGAAGGTTTGCAATGATGGTATATTATAAGATGTGATATGTTGGACTATTTCCATCATTTATGAGTGAATGTTGAATGTATCAAAAAGTTTAAACTTTATTTAAACTTTCCAAATACATCAACTTGTTAGTAATAACACACAAATAGACAATACAGGTTAGTAATTACACAATGTTTCAAGTAGTATTATTCTCCACTCTTTTTCAGGTGTTGCTGGCCTATATGTACAGTGTCAATATTCACTTAGAATTTAAACTCACACCTTTAGATTGTTGAATATTGAAAGACAAACACTCTACCAACTGAGCTATTCTGTCAAAGGCAACATATAGTAGAAATTTGATATATTTTTATATGAGGGTTGGTTCAAATCCTACTGAGTCCTCAAATTTGTACTATATGTTGCCTTTGACAGAATATTTCAGTTGATAAAGCATTTGCCTTAAATTCAATATTCAAGAATCTAAAGGTGCGAGTTCAACTTCTAAGCAAATATCGTCACTGTGCATATAGGCCAGCAACACCTGAAGAAGAGTGGAGAATAATACTACTCGAAATGTTGTGTAGTTACTAACCTGTACTGTCTATTTGTGTGTTATTACTAACAAGTTGATGTATTTGGAAAGTTTAAATAAAGTTTAAAATTTTCGATACATTCAACATTCACTCATAAATGATGGAAATAGTCCAACATATCACATGTTATTATTACTAATTTGAAAGAAATAAAAAATGTCATTTCATGTTTGTCAGAATGATAAATCAAATGGGGGAATTTTATACTAAATATAGATATATACTAGTCCGCTTGCATGTGTAGTGCAATTATCCTCAAAGCTGTATATTGTTAATAAATAAATAAATAAGAAAGAATAAGCTTAGCACTTTTGAAAGGTGTAGCCTTCATAATCATAGATTGACTACCAATGAGGTTAATGATATGCTAATCAAATTAATGATATGCAAATTTGTGTTGACTATGCTAGACATTCCATTTCCTTGATAAAGCATAGCACTTGTTTTTCCAGTTGATGGCATCTTTGTCTCTGAGGATGAAAAAGGCTTCCTTGATTTTTCTTTTGAAATCATGTTTCTCATTGCACATGATTATGGGATTATTTGGTACACATTCATGGTGGCTTGGGTTTTGGTGGTAGAAACAAACCAAATAAAAAGAAATTTGATTAGGAGCTTTATTACATAAATATCTCTGTTGTGCCAAAGGAGTAGATAAGGATGGTCTGCTTTCTCCATAGTATTAGCCTTTGCAGTTATTGTTAGGGCAAGCAATATTGTATACCATGTGGGTGGGCTGGGAAAGAGGGATTTGATCTTTGGTGTTGTTAATTAAGTTGTTGCAATTTGAGGGTGTGTGGAAGCCAAGCTTATATCTGTTATTGAAGATAGAATATAATTTGTTGTGTAAAGTGAAGATATATGAAAGCAGCAATCTAGGTTTATTTTCTTTGTTGTGGGCATTGAGATGTTTTTTTCTAGAAGTGTAAGATTTTTTTATCGATGGTGGTTTGCCTGAATCCCAGATTCATTAAGTCATCCCAGATTCATTATGGCATCCATGTATTTCATTAAATTAGCTTTGGTGTCTGCTCCAATTCTATATAGTATTTTGTTTCTATGTAAAAAAGATTAGAATCCAGATAGTTTGTGCTTTATAGGTGCATTAGAGTAGGGTTGTATGTGGCACCTGATCTCTAAAGGTTTAATGGCCATGACATAGTGACAATGCTCATGTTTTCTTTGTATTTTAACATCCAAATACTTAACTTCTTGATGTGCATCTTCAATTGTGCTGTGCTGGATTCCAATTCAACTTTGATCTGTGTGATGACTTCTGGGTGGCAGCAATGAATAGGTCATTCATAAATCTGGTGTATTGTGAAAGGCATGCAGGGTTTAAACTAGGTATGATCTTTTTGCAATAGTTGAGAAAGAAGCTAGCTATTATGCCTCTTAATGATAAACCCATGGGCAATCCTTACTTCATGGAGAACTATTCATCTCTGAAAATCATCACTATGTTGCTGTTCAACCAGTATAGAATATTGAGAAGGAAATCTACTAGAGGTTGAGCTGTTTTTGTGCCAAAAGTTAATCTCTAATGATTTGAATTGATTTGTCTTTATTAACAAGCCATATAATTCAGTGATATCCATGGTGGCCAATTTGACGTTGGATTGAAAATTTAAATCTTTAATGATGAAGATGAATTTTGAGGATGTTTAGAGGGTGCATGATCCAAATCCCAATGTCTGGATGAGTTTTTGTTCACCCATTTGTCTGTCTTTGTGTAATGTGCTCTTCTGGAGTCTAGCATTAAACTAAATGATGTATTATCCTTGTGTTTTGGTACTTACCAAAAATCCTGGGTGGTATTGATAATGATGGGTGTAGACTATGATATTTCGATTTTGTGAAAGCTTTATTGCAATGTTTTTTAGAAAATGAATGTGATGAACTTCTCTCTGTTGTTGCCAATGCTACAATGATCAACTTTATGGAAGTGCAATTTGTTAATCTGTCAGTTGTTCTTTCTTGTGTGTGCATTAACATGAATCTGTTGTCTTTGTCTTCATGCATACATGTAATTTTTTCCAATTCAAGGAACTGTCTGGTTCTTTTTATTTTTATGTTCCATTTCTTGGTATATGATAATAAGGCTGTGCCTCTCCTTGCATCATTGATTTGTGCTATATACTCATCTTTGTGTTGTTTTTGGGGGAGACCAGCCTCTATATCAGCTATTAACTCTATGACTAGCCATCTTCATGTTCTTTCAACAAATCTAGGACCTTTTTCCAGCATATCTTTTACTTTGCCAGGTGGTTCTGTGTGGGTGAGATTGATGAAATCCTGTTTGTTGTCATCGCGGATGACTATTCCTTGCTTGTTCGTGAGAAATGCAATATTTTAATTATAATTGAATGTCGACTTCTTCCTCAACTTTTCACATTGGTGGGAAAAGTGCCACCATTCTGAAGTTCCTTTTGCATTGCTTCTTTAATGCTTTCTGGCAACCTGTAATAACGAGATCTAATAGATATGTTCTCATGTGCCAATAAATGTGGTTGTAGTTATGTACAGCTCAGTTAAGATTGAAACTACAAAATCTAGGAAATACTTCTAATTGTCTGCATCTATTTACAAATAAATTCTTTGTTGCAATTTGTAGATCAACAAACTGGATTTTAATATTTGTCTGTCAGCCACATATTTCTCCATACACATAATACTACATATAAACTAAATAAATTTTTATACTTTGAGGGAATGTATAAATTTATTAATCCGCTGCATGTGTAGGAGAAATTATCCTCAAAGCTGTACATTGCTAATAAAAAAATAAATACAAAAAATAAACTTAGCACTTTAGCCTTCATAATATAGCATGACTGCTAATGAGGTTAATGATATGCTAATGAAGTTGATGATATGCAAATTTGTGTTGACCATGCTAGACATTCCATTTCCTTGATAAGAAAAACTACAGTTCCTTGAGTTGGAAAGATTTACATGTATGTGTGAAGACAAAGGCAATAGATTCATGTTAATGCACACAAGAATATATAGACAAGATCAACCTACAGATTAACAAATTGCACTTCCATAAATTTGATCATTTTATCATTGCTAACAACAGAAAGAAGTTCATCATATCCATTCTCAAAAAACATTGCAATAAAGCTTTCACAAAGTCGGAATTTCACAGTCTATACCATCATCATCAATACCTCCCAGGATTTTTGGAAGTACCAAAACACATAAGAATAACACACTGATCAGATTAATACTAGACATCAGCAGAGCACATTACCTAAAGACAGCCAAATAGGTCAAAAACAAACTCATCCAGATGTTTGACTTTGAATCATACTCTCAAATCATCCTCAGAATTTGCCTCCAGCATCAAAGATTTAGTACTCAATCCCAACATCAAATTAACATCCATGGATGTCACTGAACTATATGGTTCTGTCAATAGAGATAAATCAATTCAAATCATTAGAGATTAACTTTTGCCACAAAGAGCAGCTTAACCTCAAGTAGATTTCATTCTCGATTTTCTATACTGGTTGAACAGCAACATCATGGCGATTTTGAGAGGTAAATGGTTCTCCATTATGCAAGGATGACCCATGGGCTTACCATTAAGCAGCATAGTCACCACCATCCTTTTAAAGTATTACAAGAAGATCATACCTGGTTTAAATCCTGCATGCCTTTTGATATACTCCAGTTATGTGGATGACCTATTCATCATTGGTACCCCAGAAGTCATCACACAGATCAATGTTATATTGGAATCTAACACAGCACTGGTTGTGAATGGGAGAACTGAAGATGCACATCAACAAGTTAAATATTTGGATGTTAACATACAAAAAGAAAATGAGCAATTTGATTATGTCATGGCCATTGAACCTTTAAAGATCAGGTGCCACATACACCCCTACACTAAAGCACGAACAGAGCACATACTATCAGGTTTATCATTTTTTTACACAGAAACAAGCTACTATGTAGAGTTGAGGCAGACTTTGAATTTAACAAAATACAGGGATGACTTAATGAATGTAGGATTCAGGCAAACCACTATCAATAAAATAATCTTACTCTTCCAGAACAAACATCTCAATGCCCACAAGAAACAAAATAAACCTAGATTTCTGCTTCATATATCTCCAATTTACACAACATATTAAATTTTATCATCAATAGCAGACGTAAGCTTTGCTTTTGCACCTCCCAAACTTCAACAACTTAAATTAACAATAGCAATGATCAAATCCTGCTTTTACAGACACTTCACATTGTATACAAGCCCCACCAATAACTGAAAATACCCATACTATTAAGAATGCAGAGCATCCTTATCTACTCATATGGCTCAACACAGATATTTATATAATAAAGCTCTTAATCAACCTTCCAGCTATTCAGTTTTTTTCCAGTACCAAAACACAAGCCATAATCTCAACAGAAGGCATAATATCAAAAGAAAATCTCCAGAGACAAACACAGCATCAATAGAAAAGACACATGCAATGCTTTATCAAGGATATGTCTAGCATAATCAACACAAATTTGCATATGATTAACTTCATTAGCAGATCATTAACCTCATTAGCAGTCAAGCTATGATTATGAAGACTAGACCCTTTAAAAGTTCTAAGCTTATTCTTTCATATTTATTTATTAACAATATGCAGCTTTGAGGACAATTGTGCTACACATGCAAGCAGACTATCATAAATATAGATATGTAAAAGGAAATTTTTAATCACTGATAAAATGAATTAAAAATTATTAGACAATTAAACCTCTAAAGAAAATAGTTATTTACTGATTGATCCACTAAACATCACATTATCACCATATTGTTGTATGAACAATTTGTTATATTTTTTGATTGCATACTCAGTAAATCTTATGTAGTTTTCTGAAATAAACATGTTAAACTGAGCAATGGTATTGCAATCTTCATAAAACCAGAAATAGCCCTGTCTGGTATTATGACAATATTTTGAACAGATGACATTTTCATGAAATTCTGAAAAGTGACATAACAATGAAAACAAGATTTTTAGTGATATTATATTTTCTCTTCTAGATTTGTACCAAGATAACCAGCTTAATGAAAGCAAACAACACTTTGCATTCTTTATAATGGAAATTCTGGAAGCTTATGAAGAAATATTACATTACATTTTGATAATGATGTGTTTTTTTGAAAGTATTGGATATTTTGAAAAATATATATAACAGAAGTTTTTTTGCTAGGTCTAAAAGATAAATAAAATTATTCCAATTTTGAAAATAAAGAAAATAGACAAGATAGGAACAATTATCACAAAATATTATTATCTACTATAGTCAAGATATTTTAAAAATTTTGTTGTGTATATGTGTGTATAATGGTATGATTGACATATTGTCAATATGTATTTTGTCAAGGCATTTAATTTATTTATTCAATAATATTTATACCATTATTTGAAATAAATTCATTATTTTGCAAAATGTATTCTTATAATACTGCTTCTATATTATGCAATGCAAAGTAGAGTTATTACTATACAGCTGAATAATTTGGGCATATTCAATATAAGCTTCAAACATTTTCTTCAATATTTATGACAATTGTCTTTAGAATAATCATTGTTAATGTAAAATAGGGATCAAGATGTAATACCGGTTTGATGCTATAAATTTTAATTTAAATTGATTAAACCCAAACATAAGAACATAACACGTCAGATTCTGAGGTTAGTTTACAATGTAGATAGTGCTACTTTGAGCAATTCAAGATGTAGGGATTGATATTATTCAAACTTTTTTTAAAAATAAACTCTTTAAAGTTATTTGTCATTCAATAATATATTTAAAATCTCTAGAAACATTTTGAGAGTACAATCAATTAAAACACTTTTGCAGTTTTATAAATAAGAAATGATGAAATACAGCAGTCTCTAATTCTGCTTTTAAAAATTAAAATAATCGGTTGCATTACTTAATTCATTGTAGAAATTGACAATTTAGGCATAAAATACTTTTATTAACATTTCAAAAATACACTAGAATGATAATAAATTCAATAAATATGTTTTTCAAGATGCTAAATAAAATATTATAAAATTGACTATTATAAAATCGCTTCTTAATAAATGTAAGATCAATAAACAATGTTTTGTTATAAGTTTTTCTATAGTTTATGAGTCACCAGTTCACTGAAACTATATTGCCAAGATTATCTCAAAGTTATTTTAAAATTGTACAATATTAATATTTGCAATAAGAAAATGTGGCAGCAATTAGATTGCATAAGAGAACTATATTTAAACAAGTAGACTCAATGTTAACTTCTTTCAGAAGAAAAAGTTTTGTATTGAAGAAATGAAAGCACACTACTGCAAAAAATAAATTAAACAGAAAAATGAACCATCATGTTCTACATATGAATTTGTTTTTAATTCACAGAATTATAACTCAATTTTTTTTATACTATTGAAATATACATACTTGTTTTACTGTGTAGCTATGATATACATGTATAATCAAAATTCTTCCATCTGTTTAAAATATCATTGCTATTTATACATGAGAGTGTCATTTATGAAATTAATAAAATTGTAATATCATTTCATTTGTTCATATGGCATTTATTATGCATCAAAGAAAACCTGAAGTGAACATAATTAGAGATTGTCTCCATATTTTGCACTTTAAACCTCCAATTACTTTAGACTTTCTAGACACTGTTGAACTTCTGCCTCCAGTTTATTACATTTTATGAAATTCTACCTATTTTTACTAATCTGGCAAGGAGAAAATATTGCAAAATTTCTCAATAAGTTTCAATAAAATAAAACCAGTTGTGATTTTTTGAAAAATAAAACTAAAAAAATAGATTTACCTACAACATGATATGTTGGGACTATTTCCATCATTTATGAGTGAATGTTGAATGTATAGAAAATTTTAAACTTTCCAAATACAAACAACTTGTTAGTAATAGCACACAAATAGACAAGTTAGGTTAGTAATTACACAATGTTTTGAGTAGTATTATTCTCCACTCTTCTTCAGGTGTTGCTGGACTATATGCACAGTGACAATATTCGCTTAGAAGTTGAACTCACACCTTTAGATTCTTGAATATTGAATTAAAAGTAAATGCTCTACCACCAGCTATTCTGTCAAAAGCAGCACCTGAGAAAGTGTGAAGAATAATACCACTAGAAATGTTGTGTAATTACTAACCTGTATTGTCTATTTGTGTGTTATTACTAACAAGTTGTTTGTGTTTGGAAAGTTTAAATAAAGTTTAACATTTTCTATACATTCAACATTCACTTATAAATGATGAAAATAGTCCAACATATCACATAATATATCATCATTACAAACTTTCAGACAAATAATAGATTTACCTATTTCTATAATACTTTTTCAGAGAATTAAATATTTTAACAATTTGACATATCTAAAAACCAAAATTAAAAATTTGAATGTTTAATAATCATTTAAAAATAAACGTCAGTTTTCTTTTGAACATTATTGAAATAAAATGTCTTTACTGCAACTATAATTTTAAACTTGAAACTTATTAATCTATGATCTGTTCAGAAGTCTGTTTTTGGAAGCAACTAGTATAATTAAAATCTTTTATATTTCTACTTCTAATTATAATTTAATCACTAAACTCTGATGTTTTGAGCATAAATGCATCCATCTTTCTCTATAGTACTTTTTTGCTTAAATGAAATGTTTATGAACATTCTGAGAAATTATACATAGACAAAATAATAAATGAATATTAAAAAAAATCTTTATTACTAAATATTTCTGATTCTGAAGCAATAAAATTGTTTAAAAGATTTTAATATTAAGGATGTATACAATGTAAGTGGAATTGTGGGTAATTTTTATTATAAGTTTATTATCTTTTAGTCCCTTATAAAAATTTTCTTGTTGCAGTTAAACTATTGGTTATTTTTTAGAGTTAGTCTGGGTTAGATAAGTTTGATTGTAGAAAAATAGTATTAAACACCCTTAATGCAACTTTTGCTGTTAGTGTAATGAATAATATTCCAGACTTGATAGCTTAACCTGGTTGTGTGGGCAGAACATTTATGCCATTTACTGATCAATGTTTATGCCACAGTAAACCCCACATTAAAATGGCTAGAAATGTAAACTTTGCCATCTGAAACTCTTCACTCTAGTTCAAAACAGATTTGATGTTGATTATATTATGAACAAACACCATTATTAAAATCATTCAGCCTACTAAGAGTGTGCTTTTGATTGTTCTCATAGATTTTTGAGCATTTTGTATCTATAAAACTATTTCATAAATTCCATGCATGTCATTAATATATTGAGTAAAAAAAATTATGAGTGTAATTAACAGATGGAAAAGTGATTGCAGAAATTTACAATCCCTTTGTAATAATTAGTGAGGGAAATGCTTAACTACATCAGAGAATCCTAATGGTTGTGTCCTACAATAATGTAATTTGTCAAAAATAGAATAAAAATAATAGAGATGACATCAGGAAAAATATCTAGTCTTTGATAAACCAAAATTTTATCCTACAAGTCAGAAAAAGATATGCTCTATCCGCACTTATAACTGTGCCAATGTTATATCTGCAAGTCATACTGTGCGGTCAGCAAATAACATTATACAATTCCCACGCTGTTCTTTTCCAATGAGTGCCCTCCAATGAATTGGTCTGCAACGAAGCTCTCCAACGAATTGCTCAGCAATCTCTCTGCTGAATTGGTCTGCAATGAATGCTCTCCAATGAATTGGTCTGCCATGAATGCTCTCCAAACAAAATGGTCTACAATGAAGCTCTCCAACGAATTGGTCTGCAATGAAGCTCTCCAACGAATTGGTCTGCAACAAAGCTCTCCAATGAATGCTCTCAATATCTCCGCTGCGGTCTCTGTCAGCTACACCCGTGAACTACATTTCCACTGGGCGCTGATCATTAACTGCCAGCACTGATGCGAGATATCTCTACTTAAATACTGCTTGACTGCTCTCTATATTACACTGCATAGATGGTACCCAGTCTTCTTATCACATTCTGATAACTGCAACAATTAATACACGTCCAATAAGGTATCATCTCTTATCCAGAAATATTTGCAATCAGCAAATATCTCTTGGAATAGTCGATCGCCATTACGTCAATGCCTTAATTAAATTCCACAGTTATCAGTGTGCAATCTAAAACAACCTCTCAAATAAATTCTAGTTTTTTCTGGAGTGCACAAAATGTCTGCCATTTTTACAAAACACTACAAGATATTAAAAAGATCTATTGTTTATTTGTTATTGACAGTTAATCATAATATAGTAATTTAAAAATTTGAGACTCATGGATCTTTCAATAGCCTGGGAAAAGCATGCATCACAGACAAAATTAATGTAAACACTATTTAACATAGTTAAATGTCTTTAATCAGTTTAAATATTGTTGTGTAGATGTTTTTATAAACGAATATTTTTGACAAAATATTTAAATACCGAATATCGTTTTTCAATCTTGCAATGCATACTTAAAATAGTGATTAAAAGATGTTTTGACAAGACCATTTAAGCACTAGCATATATTAAATTTACAATTTTTTTTACAAAGAAAATGGATTTGGCATCAAACAAGAAACAACTGTTTAATTACATCCATTTTAAATAATAAATAAATTAAATAATATCATATAAAACAGTACATAAAAATATTGTATCAATCGTTTTTTATTCAAATAAGCATACAATTTAATCACAGGAAATATGAATTTTATAAAAGATAGATTTAACTCCAGAATATAATTTTGTGAATAAAAATATATTAAAATTATATAATTATAATGCTTTTTATCATGATACATAAAGTAGAATCACATCCAAATAATAATTCAATGATGAAATTAAATTGAACGAATCCACGTTAATAATTTATTATCAACTTTAATCAATTAAATTGTGAAGAAATATTTTATAGTGAAACAGTAAGATTCGTATTCGAATCTTAAGTTTCACCTTTTTCTGTCGTCTCTCACTGACCGGTCTATCCTGCCCAAATTTAAACTTTTTGATATCGAATTGTGTGTGCAACAATATTAAAAATGTATAAATATATGTAGAATTCAGCTTAAACACGCACACATTTCGATCTCAAATTAAATGCAATAAATAGAGATAAAATAATATAATTTAGATTTCTTTTAGTTATATAAATTTGTATAATTTTAATCATTTATTTTGGATTATAAAGTTGGTATTTATTGCTTTGTTTAAATTTCATTTAATAATAATTCTAAAAATATCTGATAAATATTTAATTAAAAGTTAAAATAATCTTATGTTCCCTTTTTGTTTTTGAAATTTAAAAGCATCGGTCAGTGATAGATAATAGATTAATTAAACAAAAATTCCCCAAAAATAATTAGTAAATGTAAAATGTAAACAATATAACGGCAGCTTTCTTTAATTAAAAACCAACAAAATGCATTGATTATCCTCAGGGCAGGAATAAATAGAACCTAAAAATAATTTTAACAAAGTTGTGAAAGATCCAAGATAAAAAAAGAGGCCATCTGAGACTTGCTGGTAGACATTCTACCTAAACTTGAGCTTTGCTCGATCACTGAGAGTCTCCAAAAATAATAAAAATAATTTGATCCTGCCAAGGTATGACCGAGTAAAAGCACCTAGATTATTCTCCACCAGGGGATGGCCTATCGAATGCGAACTTTCCATTGCTGTCATAAAATTCACCATGAAGATCTGCTGCCCGAAATGAATGAGGAAAGCTGCTGCTGCCATGAAATTAAATGAATATCTTAATACAAGAAAGAA
>JAQFVV010001396.1:0-73947 GCA_028023455.1 Epiperipatus broadwayi | reverse complement strand
AAAATTTCCTCTGTTTATTCTGTAATTATTTATTAGTTTAGTTTGCACTAATTTTTCAGGTTGGAAATTAAGACAACGAAAATAAAGCAACATATCCATTAATTTTCCAATATGATCTAAAATACTTTTCATATAATACAATTGTACATTCAATTCTCTTAAGCCATGCCACGATTGTAATATCAACAATAATTGATCACTTATTAATTTAAAGAATAATTATAATAATATTAATCTCAGGGTTCTTTGTTTCATGTAAGGAAATGCTCAGCAGTATTGTGTTGTCGCATATGACTGGCATTCTGGTCGGCTATAGGAAACATTTATTTTACTTAAATTCAATGTGTCTTCATCTCTCATATCAACTGCTATATTATTTAAAGAGATGATAATTCTATTCAATAATGACGTATAATTTTGAATAACACAGCCCTTTTTTTTTTTCAGAATAATAAAAAGACAAGGGTGCTTTTTGTGTCCTTCCATCATCCATGACAACACAATAATATAACTAAGATTACAATTTAACTAAATGGGAATGGAATAATGTGCAACCAAAGTTAATGGTTTGGGAATAAATTCTTTTTTTTTTTCTTTACACAAAGGTGAATGTTTAGTCTTAAGTTTTCAACTCCATAAATAATTATCATTAAACTAAAATATAATGACATATTCCGATCTGCTTAACTTTATTTATCTGGTATATTAAGTTTTTAAGAATTTGGAATGATTTCGGACTCAAGAAAAAGTTTTGCAAATATTGTGCAAACACTTATATTTAGCATATAAAAACAAAAAAAATGAATCTACAACAAATTTTAACAAGACTATAATTTATTATTATCACAAAAAAAAATATATGAACATTTATTCAATAATCCCATAGTAATACAAAAATATAAAATATAACTGACATTAATCTGTATACTCTTTTGGTTATGGACTAGAGGTTACTACTTCTCCTGTATGCAATCATATGGATTGATTAACTAAAAGTACATTTCATTACCAATACATTGTTTATTAAATTTTGGTAACCTTGTAGAAGCTTTTATTCAAAATTATTGACTAACTATTTTTTTTTTTTTTTTTTTTTTTTTTTAAAATGATTAATCCCATCATATGCAATACACAAAATATTAAATTTATTTCTAATACATTTACTTTATTTATGGTCTTTAATGGGATAACCTATTCTAATTATAGGCCAGTTATCAGAAGTTACACTTACCATCTTACATTTAACTTAATGCTAAATTAAGTTATGATACAAATTTTATTCATACGTATAATTTTAAATATGAGTATTATTTAATTACTAACCAGAATTAAATATTGCATTTGAATATTCCCTCAGTAAATAAGCGTTTTAAATTACGCAATTTTAATTACTTTCTCCATTGATTTACTTGTCAAATACTAGCAATATTTAGCAGCACAATACAGATATTGATCTTAGTTACTAACGCACTATTTATACTAAAGTGGATCTTGAGAAACTAACACCTCCAATATAACCTTTATCTTGCCTGAACTTTCAAAATTAAGCACAATAATCAACATCTTCCATGGTGGAGCTATCTTTATTTTCACATGAGGAACATGGAATAACAACGAAGGTCTGTAGAGTAATCTACTACATTAAAATATTTTGGTGGTTTCTTGCCTCTTACTTGGGCATACAACGAACACACACACCAAATACAATCCTCTCCTGTGATTTAAACGAATGAAGCATACTAAATGCTAGATAAATTCTTGATCGTCCTATCTATGAGAATCGATCACTTGGGCTATAAACGTACCCAAACATTATATTTAAAATCTTCCTCTCATGGAAAACAAAGCTTTTGGGGAGATCATTTTTCATCCCACAAATTAAATACATTATAATTATTACCTATGCGAATATTAAGCATATACCAATGCTATATCTGGGCAGGATAAGTAAATACACTGATTATAATAAATTTATGTTACCGTGTATACTTTGATCAACATCTGAAATCAATGGACATCATAGAATAAAAGTATAATAATTTTAATTTTAATAAAGGAACATTCAAAAATAGTTGGTAGCATACTATCTTAAACTAAATAAAGTGGATGTTTTATTTAAGAATAATTAGGAATAAATTCCTCAATTAATACAGTATAAATTCGTTTCCAAACTTTAACAAGAAATATTTTGTTATAGCATTTTTTTTTTTTCTTTAGTTACTTCTGATAATTTTCAATATTTATTTTACCCCTTAAATATCTAAATATTTTTCTTTTATGTATCTAACATACAAAATTTCTACCTACAATTGTATGTAATAATTAAAACATATTTTATAGATTTTTTCTTTCGTGTTAAATATCAACTTAACCTAGAATAATTATATTAAAACATACCTTTGTCATTACAAGGTTATTAAATATCCCTTGACCATACAGACTTTAACCTATGTGATATAACAAAAAAAATACATATCATTTATAACTTAGTTTTAAACAATCATTTATTAACACGTGCATATTCTCTCATTAGAAAATGTTTTTCTGTTGAGCAATTGGTCCAGGTGAAGAGCTTTATCCAGTCGTATTTCACAAAGCAAGTTTAAAAACAATAAATGCATTTTTATCACTTCCTTTAAATAAAAGTGTTCTTTTATTTTGTGCTTCTGTAAAATTAGGTAAAGAAACATATAGCATAATTGAAGATTAATTCTTACTTGAATTAAACTGCTACAATTTTGGGATCCAAGAAAAAAAAATAGACTTCTAACATAGACGAATATTTGACTATAGATGATAAACATACACAATATTTTCTTTTTTATTGATGATACGTATACATATTAGCTAGCTTACTTATGGATGAAAATGCGCAATTTTTCCGAGAGATTATTCTGATAATAACTGCAACTGATTTACATGTATAGGAAGTTTTAATAACTCCAACTGATGTGTAATATAATATATCATTTATTTTTATCATTAAGTCACTAAGATATTTGGTTTTGTTCATACTTTAGGAATTATAAATTTTTTAACGGTAACTTTTCCGTAAGAATGCCCCTATATAACTCTTCCTATATTTACTCTGAGAAAGTTTATATTTTTTTCCAAAAAAAAAAATATACAGGTGCATAATTTAATTTTATTTATCATTATTATTATTTCCAGACAATTCTTGGTGAATAAAACATATTTTAATGTATGTAACTACATTACTTGTAAAGGCAGACAATATTTAGAAAGAGCGCGAAAATGTTTCTAGTTGATTTTCCTTGGTTTCAAAATATTTCTTTCAATTATTATTTTTTTTTTCTTTCTATACCAAGAAAATATCAACAAGTGATACAAAGTTACTAAATAATTATTTCTCATTTGGAAATCATTTATCTTCCTTAATTTAGACATAATAACACTTTTCGTGATTCCCTTAGTTAATTCTGTCATTTTTGAACTTTAGCGCGAGACAATAAATTTTTAAGTATAAAAGGTCTTTAAATAGATAGATGGCAAAGAAAATCAGGATATCTTATCAAAAAAAATTTAGCCACACATGATATTATTAAAATTTTACTTTGATTACATTTATTTCTGCAAAATAAAATGAAAAAATTGAGTTACCAAATTTCAGCACTGTTCCTTCCTTGAAAACTAAAAGCAGACTATATCTTTTTTTCAAAAAAAAAAAATCTCGATTATGTAATTGGCTGTCCTGTTTTGTTGTTTTTTTTTTTTTTACAAAAAGAAATTACCAGAAATTATTGTGCTTTATGATAAGACATTCATCCACTCTCCCCTCTACCCATCCAATATCAATTACTGTTTAGCTTTTATACCATATTAATTTGCTCTAATTATTAATACCTCAATTAAATTATTCATGTTCTATCTTTATAAATGACATTGAGTTATTAAATCTATTAGTTATTCACCCAACATGCCAAAGTGAGTGAATAGCATACTTTATTAATCAATTATTACTATTGTTATTTTATCTTTTTATTTCTTTAAAGAATAGCATTGTTTTCCTGCAGAAATAATGCCAAGTAAACCAAGTGTCAATAACACTAGGTTACAATTCTCCCACCATTATAATAAATAAAAAATAAAATAATATATGCATTTTTAACACTTCTTATGGTATTACTAAGTTTATATCCTACTTCTTTCTTATGTCAATAAATACAGTTTAAAGGATTTAATTTTGCTTGGGATATGGTAGTAAGCTTCGGGCATTATAGGTACCTCTTGTTCCATCAGGGGTTAAGACCAAAAAGGCATTCTCACCCACTTGTTTCACAATTTCATAGGGGCTTTCATAAAGATACATGAATTTTCTAAACATATGTTTCCGGAGATTACTCACATGGGAAGTTCTAATTAAAACAAAATCATGGACTTTAAAAGGATGTGGACTGGTTTTGGAATAACGAGTGCATTTATCACCCATCTGGCCAGGTTCCAAATAATCAATGTCAAGGTCTATATTATTGATAATCCACATCATGCTGTTCCCCATATGTTTAAAAATAGGGCCCCGAAGTGAGGAACGTTCCTGCGAGGTCCTTTTTAATTTAATGCCCTGCTACTTTTACTACCTTTTATATTTTTCTTTGGTATTGTTGGGATACCACTAGTAGAAGGCTGATTCTCATTCAGAATTCTACTCTTAACTGTTGGCCTACTGAGGTGGCTATTCTGTCTACCATAGGGATTCGTCCTATAATATCCTTTTTCTCTCACTAACTTCCTCCTTCCCATATGTGACCTATCTGCGAAATTGATATTACCCACCATAGGATGGGTGTCTCTATTTACCCTAATTCTATTATAAATATTCCTATCACTGGTCTCTAACGAATCTAAAATTTCTACTATCTCTTCTATGGTATGTCTGTCAGCAGCAATCAAGATCTGCTCTATATGCCTCGGCAGATTATGGCGAATTATTCGCACAATTTGTGTCTCAGATAAAGGATAAGCTGTCAAGGTTTTCAATTTGACGGCCTGACTCCTGAAAAACTGAGTATAACTACCCTTATTTACATGATATCTTTCCTGAGATATCTGATATCTCAGGTTATCTTGGCGGACTTCCCCCCAAAAACTGGCTAACATAAGATATTTGAAGTCTCCATATGTTTCTGGTTTAATAAATAATGATTGCCACCAGTCTTTAGATGCTGCACACAAATGGTTAGCAGCAATAGCAATCTTTTCTATCTCAGATAAATGACATAAGGTGAATAACTCCTCCAGATTCTGGAGATACTCGTGTGGATTCTCCAGATATTCACCTCTAAAAAATTTTATTTTTAAGAATTTTAAGGCCATGGAGCTATTACTTTCTGACTTTAGCATGACTTTACTTCTAGCCTCATTTAATGGATCGTATATTGATTCTACTGGACTAATTACCGTATGTAACTCAGAGATTACTTGGTTATTATGACCATTATTTGTTTCCTTTACTTGAGTTTCAGATAAACCTTTACTTTGAACAATTTTTTTACTTTTTGTAAAATTATCCCTATTATAGTCTATAGCTTGCATTCGACTCTCTAATTCTAACTTATAGTTCTGCCATTCACAGTCTATTCTCTTTGAACTATCTTTTAGGCCTACATTTAAGTGTTTAATCTGTTGTTCCAATTGGTTAATAGTTTCATCTTTATCTATCCCGAATTTATCTTCTAACCTTTGATAGACTTTACTCTCACACTGAGTCATTAATTCCCCTATTTCATCTTGGAGATTATTATGTAATAGCTGTGCATTACTCTTTATTATATCATTAAAATTTTCTACTCTTCCCATAACTTGACTTAGCTCACTTTCTAGATTTTGATTAATCTCACATTGGGTTAACTCTTGAGTTTCTAGTTTAGCTATTAACCTGGTAATCTGGCTCTGACATCCTTTCACTACATTGTCAGGTTCTAGAGTTATATTTTTAACTTCCTCTTTCAAATTATTAACTTCACTTCTAGCACTGTCTAATTCTCCCTTAATAGATTCAACTCTATCCTGAATTTCTCTTTGAAATACTACTGTTTCCTTTTGATAATTTCTTATTTCCTGTACTTCATTGTTTAATACAATATATTGACTTTTAAAGTCCTGCTGGATAGCCTCAATCATATTTTCTTTCCTTTCAGAATTTATTTCGATCTCTTTCCTTATTCTTATTTCCAGCTTTTCAGAGGCCAATTTTGATTCTTCTACATGATTTCTCAAATCTTCCCTTAAGTCCTTTATCTCCTGTACTTGATTGTCTAATTTAATATCTAAATTTTGTATCTGACTTTTTAATTCACTATTTGAGTTTTGGATCTGACTTTTTAATTCACTATTTGATTGTTCTAATTTACTATTTGAGTTTTGGATCTGACTTTTTAATTCACTATTTGAGTTTTGGATCTGACTTTTTAATTCACTATTTGATTGTTCTAATTTACTATTTGAGTTTTGGATCTGACTTTTTAATTCACTATTTGATTGTTCTAATTTACTATTTGAGTTTTGGATCTGACTTTTTAATTCACTATTTGATTGTTCTAATTTACTATTTGAGTTTTGGATCTGACTTTTTAATTCACTTTTTAATTCACTATTTGAGTTTTGTGTCTGACTTTTCAATTCACTATTTTATTTTTCTAATTTTTTCAAGAATTCCTCCAATGTATTTCTCATTAATTGATCTGGCTCATTTTCATGTTTTCCCTTTATTATTATGGCTTCTTCTGGGTTAGCTATATCCAAATCTTCCCCTTCCTCTTTTAATTCTACACTAAAATATGGAGTCTGTGTTTCAGGGGATTGTAACTCTTGGGATCCTCCCAAACCCTCAGAAATACTATGATTATCTTTGTTTTCATTCATATTAAAATTCCAACTCTTTTAGTATTTAACAGTACTGAAATATTAGCAATGAACTATTAATAAATTTATCGATAAGAAATTATTGACAAGACATCCTGCCTCCATGCCTCTCCTACCAAAAACAATCTACACCAAAAACTATGCTCTGACATTTAATATCCCTAAAGCTCCAACATTAACTACTAAATATGCTCTTTTTTTTTTCACATGCTTCTTGGTCCATATAAATCTCATTAGATATTATGTAATATAGCATAAGTGCCAATCACAAGACCAGACAAACAGATCATCATAAATGATAAAATCATTACAGTGTTTTATGGAATTGCCTACAGACCACAACATCATAAACTGACAACTTAATTATTTATTTTTCAGTGGCAAAAGATTAGATCATATAATAGATATTCACATAATATCTTATGGCTAAAACAATTCATTATTGGCAAATATTTTTAATCAATGAATAACTAATCCATTCAAGTGCAAACAATATTAATACTGACTTCTAGAAAAGTTTACTAAATTCCTCGTGGCCAGCTATAGCCATCGATGGCCCCTGTAGTTGGGCGGCTATTTCTAACCCAATAAAAACATATTCTCTTACTGTAAGTATTTATTTCTAACCCAATAAGATTATTTTACTTGCACTTCTTTCTTCGAGCTGTATTTTTATTTATTAGTTTATTTGCACTTATGACACTAATCATACTCTGAGCTGTATTAGGTTATTTTGTTTTCACTTTTCACCAATGATACCAATTTTTCAGGTTGGAAATTAAGGCAACCAAAATAAAGCAACATATCCATTAATTTTCCAATATGATCTAAAATACTTTTCATATAATACAATTGTACATTCAATTCTCTTAAGCCATGCCATGATTGTAATAACAACAATAATTGATCACTTATTAATTTAAAGAATAATTATAATAATATTAATCTCAGGGTTCTTTGTTTCATGTAAGGAAATGCTCAGCAGTATTGTGTTGTCGCATATGACTGGCATTCTGGTCGGCTATAGGAAACATTTATTTTACTTAAATTCAATGTGTCTTCATCTCTCATATCAACTGCTATATTATTTAAAGAGATGATAATTCTATTCAATAATGACGTATAATTTTGAATAACACAGCCCTTTTTTTTTTCAGAATCTCAGTCAGAATAATAAAAAGACAAGGGTGCTTTTTGTGTCCTTCCATCATCCATGACAACACAATAATATAACTAAGATTTATTACTTAGACAATTTAACTAAATGGGAATGGATTAATGTGCAACCAAAGTTAATGGTTTGGGAATAAATTCTTTTTTTTTTCTTTACACAAAGGTAAATGTTTAGTCTTAAGTTTTCAACTCCATAAATAATTATCATTAAACTAAAATATAATGACATATTCCGATCTGCTTAACTTTATTTATCTGGTATATTAAGTTTTTAAGAATTTGGAATGATTTCGGACTCAAGAAAAGGTTTTGCAAATATTGTGCAAACACTTATATTTAGCATATAAAAACAAAAAAATGAATCTACAACAAATTTTAACAAGACTATAATTTATTATTATCACAAAAAAAAAAATATATGAACATTTATTCAATAATCCCATAGTAATACAAAAATATAAAATATAACTGACATTAATCTGTATACTCTTTTGGTTATGGACTAGAGGTTACTACTTCTCCTGTATGCAATCATATGGATTGATTAACTAAAAGTACATTTCATTACCAATACATTGTTTATTAAATTTTGGTAACCTTGTAGAAGCTTTTATTCAAAATTATTGACTAACTATTTTTGTTTTTTTTTTTTTTTTTTTTTTTAAAATGATTAATCCCATCATATGCAATACGCAAAATATTAAATTTATTTCTAATACATTTACTTTATTTATGGTCTTTAATGGGATAACCTATTCTAATTATAGGCCAGTTATCAGAAGTTACATTTACCATCTTACATTTAACTTAATGCTAAATTAAGTTATGATACAAATTTTATTCATACGTATAATTTTAAATATGAGTATTATTTAATTACTAACCAGAATTAAATATTGCATTTGAATATTCCCTCAGTAAATAAGCGTTTTAAATTACGCAATTTTAATTACTTTCTCCATTGATTTACTTGTCAAATACTAGCAATATTTAGCAGCACAATACAGATATTGATCTTAGTTACTAACGCACTATTTATACTAAAGTGGATCTTGAGGAACTAATACCTCCAATATAACCTTTATCTTGCCCGAACATTCAAAATTAAGCACAATAATCAACACCTTCCATGGTGGAGCTATCTTTTTTTTCACATGAGGAACATGGAATAACAACGAAGGTCTGTAGAGTAATCTACTACATTAAAATATTTTGGTGGTTTCTTGCCTCTTACTTGGGCATATAACGAACACACACACCAAATACAATCCTCTCCTGGGATTTAAACGAATGAAGCATACTAAATGCTAGATAAATTCTTGATCGTCCTATCTATGAGAATCGATCACTTGGGCTATAAACATACCCGAACATTATATTTAAAATCTTCCTCTCATGGAAAACAAAGCTTTTGGGGAGATCATTTTTCATCCCACAAATTAAATACATTATAATTATTACCTATGCGAATATTAAGCATATACCAATGCTATATCTGGGCAGAATAAGTAAATACACTGATTATAATAAACTTATGTTACCATGTATACTTTGATCAACATCTGAAATCAATGGACATCATAGAATAAAAGTATAATAATTTTAATTTTAATAAAGGAACATTCAAAAATAGTTGGTAGCATACTATCTTAAACTAAATAAAGTGGATGTTTTATTTAAGAATAATTAGGAATAAATTCATCAATTAATACAGTATAAATTCGTTTCAAAACTTTAACAAGAAATATTTTGTTATAGCATTTTTTTTTCTTTAGTTACTTCTGATAATTTTCAATATTTATTTTACCCCTTAAATATCTAAATATTTTTCTTTTACGTATCTAACATACAAAATTTCTACCTACAATTGTATGTAATAATTAAAACATATTTTATAGATTTTTTCTTTCGTGTTAAATATCAACTTAACCTAGAATAATTATATTAAAACATACCTTTGTCATTACAAGGTTATTAAATATCCCTTGACCATACAGACTTTAACCTATGTGATATAACAAAAAAAAATACATATCATTTATAACTTAGTTTTAAACAATCATTAATTAACACGTACATATTCTCTCATTAGAAAATGTTTTTCTGTTGAGCAATTGGTCCAGGTGAAGAGCTTTATCCAGTCGTATTTCACAAAGCAAGTTTAAAAACAATAAACGCATCTTTATCACTTCCTTTAAATAAAAGTGTTCTTTTATTTTGTGCTTCTGTAAAATTAGGTAAAGAAACATATAGCATAATTGAAGATTAATTCTTACTTGAATTAAACTGCTACAATTTTGGGATCCAAAAAAAAAAAATAGACTTCTAACATAGACGAATATTTGACTATAGACGATAAACATACACAATATTTTTTTTTTTTTATTGACGATACGTATACGTATTAGCTAGCTTACTTATGGACGAAAATGCGCAATTTTTCTGAGAGATTATTCTGATAATAACTGCAGCTGATTTACATGTATAGGAAGTTTTAATAACTCCAACTGATGTGTAATATAATATATCATTTATTTTTATCATTAAGTCACTAAGATATTTGGTTTTGTTCATACTTTAGGAATTATAAATTCTTTAACGGTAACTTCTCCGTAAGAATGCCCCTATATAACTCTTCCTATATTTACTCTGAGAAAGTTTATATTTTTTTCCAAAAAAAAAATATACAGGTGCATAATTTAATTTTATTTATCATTATTATTATTTCCAGACAATTCTTGGTGAATAAAACATATTTTAACATATGTAACTACATTACTTGTAAAGGCAGACAATATTTAGAAAGAGCGCGAAAATGTTTCTAGTTGATTTTCCTTGGTTTCAAAATATTTCTTTCAATTATTTTTTTTTTTTTCTTTCTATACCAAGAAAATATTAACAAGTGATACAAAGTTACTAAATAATTATTTCTCATTTGGAAATCATTTATCTTCCTTAATTTAGACATAATAACACTTTTCGTGATTCCCTTAGTTAATTCTGTCATTTTTGAACTTTAGCGCGAGACAGTAAATTTTTAAGTATAAAAGGTCTTTAAATAGGTAGATGGCAAAGAAAATCAGGATATCTTATCAAAAAAAATTTAGCCACACATGATATTATTAAAATTTTACTTTGATTACATTTATTTCTGCAAAATAAAATGAAAAAATTGAGTTACCAAATTTCAGCACTGTTCCTTCCTTGAAAACTAAAAGCAGACTATATCTTTTTTTCAAAAAAAAAAAATCTCGATTATGTAATTGGCTGTCCTGTTCTGTTGTTATTTTTTTTTTTTTTACAAAAAGAAATTACCAGAAGTTATTGTGCTTTATGATAAGACATTCATCCACTCTCCCCTCTACCCATCCAATATCAATTACTGTTTAGCTTTTATACCATATTAATTTGCTCTAATTATTAATATCTCAATTAAATTATTCATGTTCTCTCTTTATAAATGACATTGAGTTATTAAATCTATTAGTTATTCACCCAACATGCCAAAGTGAGTGAATAGCATACTTTATTAATCAATTATTACTATTGTTATTTTATCTTTTTATTTCTTTAAAGAATAGCATTGTTTTCCTGCAGAAATAATGCCAAGTAAACCAAGTGTCAATAACACTAGGTTACAATATATATATATACTGAACAATAATGTCCTGGGCTAACTGATAAGTACTAGTTCAGCATAAAATATACATCTTGGGGATCATAGAACTTTTTCACATGTATGTTTATAATTACAACCTTCCACAAGATGTTAAAAGTTGTTAGAAACCAGTTCCAACATTGTGTAAAAGTGGGGTAGTGAAAATAACACTACAGAAAATATTATTCATTATTGGATAATCTATACTCTAATGAATGACTAATAAAAATTTATTAATATAAAATAATCTTGTTTTAGATCATCCCAAAATTGTATTCAATTAATTTTGTCACAGCATGATATTTTACCCCAATATTTGGTGACATGAAACAAAAAAAAACTGCATTAATATTTCCACTTCAGCACCTAAGGTATATAAACTGCATTTTATTTGACATTACTTACCACATCTACATATTTATATTGCACTAGCTGAATATTATTTTGACCAAGTTAATGTATTTATGTACTTAATTAAAAATAAAAAAAATCTCTCCCTCAGGCTATGAATAAATAACACTCCATGTTGAATAAATGATCAAGAATGCATCCACCTATTCTTGGAATGTTTGATGTTTATAAGCATAACTTTGACATCATTGATAAAAATTCAGAATAAAATTAATATATAAGCCAGATGAAATATGGAACTTAATAATTATTAGAGTAATAATTGATGATACAAGAAATGGAGATAGAATCTGTCTTTTAATAACCTTGATTAGAAGTTACTAAATATAATGCAAAATTCATATAGATTAATGTATTATTCTTTAGGCTATAAATAAATAGCACTCTATATCTCAAATATAAAGTTGATGAATCTACCCACTTGATATTTATAAGTATATATTTGGTAACATTAATGAAAATTCAAAGTGTAATTAATACATAAGCCATATAAAATATGGCATTAATAAATATTAGATGAATGATCAACTATATAATGATAAAGATAGATTCTCTTTTTATGAACTTGATTTTAATAGCCAAATAGAAATTAATAAATGTAAATATGAAGTGTTCATAGTCAAATATATATTTATCCATAGTATGAAGGTGTGGACGTATTTTTCCTCTGAACCACATATACTTGATTGAGCTATATTAATTTCATATTTACAATTATTAATTTCTGTTTGACTATTAACAAAATTTACAAAGGGTTTATATTTATATTTGACATAATTGTTTATTAGTATAATAATTATTAAATGCTCCATACAGTAGTGCCACCAAGTGCAAGCCTTTGTAATCACTGGATGCAAGAAAGTTTGTGATATTAGTGTATAGAAAGTTTGATGATCTTATTAACAGCATGTATAAGCATATGAAATGGTGATCATGTGATGTTTTGATGGAATTATTAAATGCCATATTTCAACCATCTGATAAATTTTCTCAACATTAGCAAAGGTAAACTTATAAACAACAAAACCTCCAGGAATAAGTGGATTCATTCTAATCTTGACCTATAAAACAGGCAAGTCTCTATACAGTAGTGCAACTCAATGTAATGTATTGTTTAGTGGTTTCTTGACCTATACAGAGTGTCATTTATTCATAGCCCAAGAGAGTGGGCCTCTCCTTTTAATTCCCTAACATTAGATTATGCTAATTTCATATTTACATTTATTAATTGCTATTTAATTATTATAAAAAAATCTACTAAATGAGTTTCTATTTCCATTATTATATAACTGATTATTAATATAAAAGTTATTTATACTATATTTCTTCTGGCCAATGTATTAACTTCACTCTATATTTAACAAGCTTATACACAGCAAAGGCTCCAAGAATAGATGGATGCATTCTATTTTTCACAAGTTGCTCAACATAAGATGCTGTTTATCCTTAGCACGACGAAAATGTTTTTATTCTTTTAATTACATATACATTAAGCTAAGCTAATTTCATGTTTCTATTTATGCACTTACATATACACACATATGTAGGAAAGTTTTATAATATTTAAATCAATAAATTTACCAATAACTATTTATAATTTTAAATATGTATCAGTTTTTGTTTTTTAAAATGTCATAAAAACATAGGCAGATCTTTGCACAATTACAATTTTTTTTAAAAAAAGAAAAATAATTATTTGTAAACACACAGAGTATATTTCTTATATTTCAAACAAAATAATACATGTGCTTCATTTAATTTATATTTTATAAACAAATGCAAATAATTTTGTAAATTTTTTTAAAAATAAAAATCTTGATAGAATAACAATAACAAAAAGATATATTGTTAATGAAAAGTTAATTATGTATGTGTGCTTGCCCAGTTTTATGTTAATTAATTAGGTTAGTAAAAGTATATAAATATATACGTTAAATAATAAAGCAAAAAACATGTTTTCTAGTTGAGAACAATCTCTGACAATAAGCAATGAAATCAAAAGTTATGAATATTTTTTTAACCATAATGTTTTCTGACTAATGGATAAGCTTTTGTGAGTCAAGTTAATAAATGGTTAACATGTATTATAATAGTTTTGCTTTTTTATCATCTATATACTGCGTGTGTTCTTTATTTTATAAGAACAAAATAATCAGATAATTTTTAACAAATAAAATAAAATGTTTGTAAAATTCTGAATAAAAAATGTGTAAAAAAATATCTTAGAAAAAGTATGAAGTAACTTGTGAAATCTAAAATGTTTTGAAGAAGAATATATGAATCAACTTATATAAAGGGTCTTAGAGAGAATAATAATATAAAACAATTTATGAAACCTGAAATATCTAATAGAAAATGATATAAAATCAATCATGAAACTTCAAGTATCTATGAGAACAAGATACAAATTAACTTGTAAAATTTAAAGTGGGTTGGATAAGTTGATATGAAATAACTCATGAAATCAAAAATGTTTTGAAAAAGATGTTATGAAGCAACCCATGACACATAAAGTATCTAAAAGAATGAAATATAAAATAATCTGTGAAACTTAAAGAATCTTGAAGAAGATGATATGAATTAACTCACAAATTAAATTTGAATAAAATGCTGATATGCTAATATTATTATTTCTTTAGTATGACAAAATAAGATTGGACCGATCACAATGCTCTCTGTACAAATGTATATAATTTAACACCATTTACATATTTATGGCAAAAAAAAATTATCTAAAAATTCTGTTATCCTACTCAATATCATATACTATGTAATTAAAAATATATATATATATATAGTTAGTGTCTTAGTCTGCAATGCTTGTGATACAAATAAATCAGATGAAAATAAATAGTATTTGAAAATTAATAATTATAAAAAAAAAAAATCAGTGATAGATATTATAAAGGATTGTATTTAAAAACGAACAAACTACAAAATAACAACAAAGAAAGCAAGCACAAACGACCATTTTAATATAAAGAATTCAGTATTTAACTAAATAATTTTTGCTAAACTCTTTCAAAGTAAGGGTTTTCTAAGGCGCTACAGTGCTGAAACCCTGGTGCCACAAATATCAAAATTAGAAAATGCATTGAATCACATGATTCAATCATATAATTCAGTATGCATATTATTCTTATACATTGAAAAGTAATAAGATTTCTAAAAAAACAACAACTTATCAACTATTGTGCTAGTATGAGATAGTGATCATGTGATGTTTAATTGTGGTAAGCTATTAGATCACAATTTTGTAGCAATATTATAATATTCATCTGATGTAATCATTGGTCTACATGATTGAAGGACCCTTTGCAGACTTAAAAAAAATTAAACATTTTAGAATAACATGATTATTCCATGATAATATATTGTTTCTACTTAATAATATCATCTTTCATAATAAAAATGCTTCAAAATCTGAGACAATTGGTCTGAAATATATTATTGAGTGACTCTGGAGTGTTAATTGAGATATCTTTAATTAGCAACCCTTAGAGAATTTTTTTATTCTACTTATTATTTTCTTGGTCTCATGATGAACTCTCATATAATTTGTTACATTCATCATGAGAGTGACATTAACATAGTTTAGATACTGTTAAAATGATGCCTACTTTTTCCTTCTATAGAATATTAGGAACATTTGTTGTAAAACATTATGTCTGCTGACCTCCATGGTTTAGTATAGTGGAAGAGAGGTGGACTTTTGAGATCAAGGTCAATGGGTCATTGTACAGCTGTCATTTATGATGCTCAAACTGTTTATGAATTCTCAATAAAACCATTCCATTATTATTATTTTTTTCTTTATTAAGATCATGAGTGGTTTATTATTTTATCCAACCTACACATATATCTTTATGAAATATATTTAAAACTATCAAAATATCACATGATCACCATATCTTATGCTTACACATGCTGTTAATAAGAGTGCCAAATTCTCCATACAGTAATGCCACCAAATGCAACTCTTCATAATCAATGGATGCAGGAACATTTGTGCATAAAATCCCTATGTATTGCCTACTCATCCAACATCCTTAGACTAGTTTTTAGCTTGTGGCTTTCATCAGTAAGGAGCCTTGGATCTGAGAGCATTGTACCAGATCTTAGGATCTAATGTGACCCTTTAGCAGACACCTTTCAATTTTTTAGTTAACTATAAAGCTATGAGACCAAAATAAAAACACATTTTCAATCCAAACTCATTTGCTTGTATAGTCATATAGATCTGAATCCAGTTCAGTATATTACATTTTGATGTCTTTGGTATATTAGTGATAGAAGATTGCATTAGATCCTAAGATCTAGATGCAGTGCCACAAGCTAGAAACTAGTCTGGGGATGTTGGGTGAGTAGGCACTAAATAGTGATTTTATATATAAACCTTTCTGCATCCACTGCTTATAAAGACTTTGGTGGCATTATTATATGGAGAGTTTGGTAATCTTAGAAAATATATTTATTTCAAAGCTTTTATTTTCTTTGGATATTATGAGATAAAAAGATTCCATGAATTCTTGTTTTATTAATAAAATTAAATTTTTATTAGGAGTCCCTATCTATTATTTCTAATTATGGTAGGTTTGCAAATAAGTAGATTTGTCTTTACTCAGCTTCAAAGAATTTAATTATTTAATATTTATTCTTCTTCTTTCTCTTCCTATATATTGATTTCTACTTTAACATATCATACCATTTACCACTTTCTTAAACATTTTATCAATACTTTTTATTTATATCAAGTTTTGACTATCCTTCAGTCATCATCAGAGCTCTTTATAATCCTATTTAGTTGGGTTTTTAAAAATAGGATTGTGAAGAGCTCCGATGATGGCTGCAGGCCAATTGAAACTGTTAGTTTGATATAAATAAAGAGTACTGATAAAGTGTTTAAGAAAGTGGTAAATAGTATGATATGTTAAAGTAGAAATCAATACATAGGAAAAGGAAAAAGAAGAAGAAAATTATATTACACCTGGGTCTCATTTTATGCAGTAGATAGGTTCCTCAGAAAATGTGCACAAAAGAAATCGCACAAAAATAGACTTAACTTACCTTAAAAAATGGGGATAGGGGGGTTGTAATTTTCAGAAAACGCATAAAAGCAAAGCAAGAAGAAAAAATTACTTTAAAATTTGCATTAAAAAGATAATGAAATAAAGTATGACTAGTAAAAAATTTCAAATATTTGAAAAAAAATTAATACAAGACTTAACTATAGTATTTAATTTTACATTTTTTCATAATATTTTAATCATTAGCGGTTGTTTGGCTACTTGACAATATGTGTTCGCTTGTGAAATGTTAAGAAATCAGATTCGTCATGTGACATACAACTAGCGCCACTTTCAGTCTTGAGCTGTGTCAATGGTTTTTTGTTTTTATATTAAAAAAATGAGATCGTATTCAAAACAAAATGATTAGAGATTATCATTAGAAAGATTATTTTCAGTTTATAAAATCAATAAAATCTTCATTATTATTTATTTTAAAAATCTAAAAAAATATTTATTTCTGTTATAATTAACAAAATACGTTTTAAAAGTTTAAAATTTTTGACTATTTATTGTGATATTTTTATATGTAAATATAAATCTATTATTATTATTATTTACTCATTAGTATAAGTAGATTATTTACATAGAAGCTAATATTCTAAATACAGCTTCAGGCCACATTCACATTAGCTGCTAATAAAATGTTATATTTTTTGGAAAAAAAAAGTATTTCAAGTCAAAATAAGTTATTAATAATTTAAATTTCTTGATATCTAATAAATATAGTGAAATATGAAAGATATTAAGAAGAAACACGAATCGTATAACTTCAAAATCGCATTAAAATAATCCGCATAAAACGAGACCCAGGTGTACTTTTATAAGAAGTAAAAATACTGAAGATAAAGAGTTGGGTTTTTATAAATGGGATTGTAAAAAGCTCTGATGATGACTGCAGGCAATCAAAACTGTTAGTTTTGATATAAATAAAGAGTATTGATAAAGTGTTTAAGAAAGTGCTAAATGGTATGATATGTTAATATTTATGAGAGGAAAAAAATGTTTTAAATAATCAAATTTAACAATGTAAAATTGAGCAAAACATTTCATGATACTCAATATTGCCTATGAGAATTTCTTCATTATTAAATTTTATCAGTCTAGTGATATTTTTTATTTCAATTTTTAAAATTTTAAATTCATAACTTGGACCACCTGAATAAAAATATTTAAATGAACTTAAATTCAGCACCGACTGGATACCGACAGTAGGAAAATAATAATCTTGACATATTTTAATTCCAGGAAATAATGCTATTATTTATATTCCATAATTTTTTTTATTAATTAAATAAAGTTGTGAATTAATGGTTAAAAATAAAAGTTTTTCTACTTCAAATTATTCTCACCAGGAAACAGCAATAAGTTCATGAAAGTTGAAACGTATTCTTGAATTTATTCGTTTTAATCTTCAAATTTATTTTACAATACATAACTACAATTAATATTTCAGAGAATATAATTAGAAAATGACATTGGTGAATACATATTTGTAAAACAGAATATAAATTTATAAAATTAATTATACAATACATGACTTCAAGCACAGAACAAAATTTTAAGTATCCAATTAAACTATAAGTGAAAAATCAACATTGCAATAAACGCTTAAAAATATATTATATAGTAACGAGAGGGTTAATAATAAGAGAATATGATGAAAAAAATAAGTATTGAAATAAAGATAATTCCTTTTTATCACCAAAGAAATTAAACAAATAAATTTTCAATTCATTGTATTGCAGATAATTATATAAGACTACGGAAAAACATTTTTCAGCCCGTTTTTTTTTTTCCATTCTATTAAGTGAATATATTCAATATCTTTAACTAAGTTTTTAATCTACGGGATACAAACTTAATTATTAAAACATTATTATACTGATCTCATCTATTATTAAAACTTTATTATAAATATACTTTTGTTAATAAAGATGAATTACTATTTGCTTTTTAATTTCAGAGACGGAAAAAAAAGTTTAATTGTTTATAATAAATAAAACATCTTAATTTTTATAATTAAGTATCACTTAAAAATGCAGAAAAGATCCTTTAAAGTGTAGAATAAAACTTTAATAGTGACATATTAATATAAATCCATTTAAAAAGATGGTAGTCCTAAAAAAAATCCTTCAATTAATGTTCAAGGGTCACTAATTGGTTATAGCATCTTGTTGCCAAGATATTTCCAGTTCCTTACAAAAAACAACATATAAACGAGTTATACTGCTAGCATCAATTATAGTTTGGTAATCTAATTTTAAAATAATTTGTTGAAACATTATAAATATCTACCTGCAGTTATAGATAAGTTATTTTTTAATGTGTACTGCCTACAAACTTTTTTTAGATAAGATAAAATATGTACATCCATGATGTACACCCCCCCCCCATATATTTTTATTATCCAATCCAGTGTAATTAAAATTCTAACTGGTGTTAATTGACAAGGGCTACTTACGAGCTACATAACTGAAAAAAATTCCAAGCTACGACGAATTTAAACGTGAGGTAACAGGAATAGAGACTGTTTCTCATAGTAAAAATAAGAATAGCGTATTTGTTGATTTTTTGTTTGAAAGCTATAGATCTATATATGTATACATACAATTCTGAAGCAAGTGAATTTTCTATTGGTTATTGAAAATATAAAACAATAATGGACTAACAAATATTTATTTTTTATATCTTATTTATTTAAAATTTCTATCTGAAGACAGATTTAGATTTCTAGGCAATAATATATTACATCAAGAAATAAAATATATTTAATTATTGCTGAGAGACACTTTACACTGCTTGTTTATTTGTATTGATATTAATACTACTACTAATAAAAGAAGCTCATGGGATCAGGTGGCAATTGAGAATTAAAATATTGACCATTGGCTAGAGCAATGCATTCTTCTTTCGTGCCCCTCCCCCCATATTTTCGACACTATGAGATCAAATCACGAATGTTTGATCGCCAACGAGAAAGTTTTACAATAGACAATTTCCCAGAGTATTATTTCAAATAAAAACATTTCATCAGCACATACACACAAAAATACATGAATTAAAATATAAAACTTGGTTTGTAAATATGTTTTGATTGTATTCATAAAATCCTACACTTGCAACCAAGTTATTTCTTTTATTTATGTCAGACATATTTTATTTGCAATGATTTTCTGTCTTATATTATCAATTATTTTTGATATATCAAAATCATTCAGATCTGAAAAATTAAAACTGAATTTATTATATGTTAATAGTAGAACTCCATACTGTTTTACACATCCATATTCTTTAAAATGTGGTGTGTGTGGCTGAATACATCTTGAATAATTTATGGATAGCTGAAAATATCCATGCGAGATTAGGATTTTTAGAGGCAATTGCTTGGTAGTCAAATCATTTATCCATATAATCAAGGACTAGTAAATAATGGTGTAGCTAACCCCAACCAAAAGGTAAAACAAAGAAAAATAGTCATTAAAACATATTCCATCTGGCATTTGGCTAATATGTTTTGCTTCATTGTTATACTGTGGAAGGCAGAGAGCTTCACAGTAAACTATTTAAGAATATTTCACCTGTACATATAATAAATATCATTCTGGGCAATATTTAAATTTAAAAAGTTTCAATAATCTTTCAAAATTATAATGGTTTACAAGCTATAAAAGTCATGGAAATATTCACATATAGCAGTCACTGTTAACAGTTAAATGCTAAAATGAAGTTAGGAACTGGTCAAAAGAATGGCTAAATGATCATTAAAGTGGCAGGGAGAGCAGATTAGTTCCATAAGTGCATATTTGAGTAATTTCTATTTTTTTTTAAAAAAAGACTAATTTTATTTATAATGTTTTAAATAATTGAAATCACTAAAATAAAAAGAGAAATAGGAAAAGAGAATACCAATATTTTAAAACATATAGGTGTAACACTAAGAGATAAAAAGTAAATCACACAGACAAAAAAACATGATAAGAATTTAAAAAATGATATTTATGTTTTCAAGTAAACCAAGATAGCTATCTGTATTTTTGATAAATTTACAGTTTCGAGGGCCCTCTAAAAATTGTTTTTTAAAAAATGCCTGCTAGGAAACATATTTAATTAGATTTTATTTTTAATACTATTATTTTTAAAAAAGAAATCACTGTGAAAAAATTAATTACAACGTTTACAGTTTATTTTCATTTTAATTAACTTACTAACATGTAAATACAATATTTACACTCTTTTCATGTCAACATCATGCAAGCATGTGACCATTAATGCAGACTTTTCAGGAGGGCAGGATCCAAAAGCTTTGGAAATAGTCCACTGTATCATGTTCTGTGACAGAAAGGTCCTAAATTTTTACCATTATGGCAATTTACCAAAAAAACTGCTAACAAAAAAAAAAATATGGTGAAGTAAACACAATGTCTTTCAGAGCATCTTCTCATTTCCCATGTTATAATATAAGAAAAATAAATAAAATGAAGCTTCTTAATGAAATTTATTCATTTTTTAAAATTTGACAATTGATTTATTAAATTTGTTTTAATATAACAGCTAACACTTCATCAGTAGATTATAGGCCTTTGGAACAAAAATACAGGGCACTATCTTAATTTACTTGAAAACTCGCAAATACTAAAAGTATACTAAATTTGAAAAAAAAAAATACTGATTAATGCAAAAAGATGTTTGAAAAAACCAGTGTAATAAAATACATGTAACATTTGACATACAACATTAAAAAAATACATAAAATGTATTAATGATCTTAAATTTGATATGACTGAAAGAAATAAAACTATACTAGTATGACATAAAATATTTTTTTGGTTTTTATCTGTGCATTCTTCATCAACTTCATGTCAAAACATCCACAAACAGAAAGTCAATTAACACTCATTCTTCATGCATTTTGTGAACAATTTTCACTCATCAGATGAAAGAATGAGTGCTGTGGTAGAAGAATACTGAATTATTAATGCAATTCAGATTGCTTGGTATTTTTCACTCGCCAGAGTAGTCAACAACATCTATGAAATTCATGCATAATGAGTGAGGGTAATCTGAGTTTCTGCACTGGGGAATGTTATGATATGGTAGATTTCATGCAATACATTAATACAAAAATAAAAAAAAAAACCAACTTGAAAAGATATATGATAAATGAAAGGCATATATGAAATTTGAATACATAGAATCACATTATTCAAAAATGTTCTGGAACATTTCAAATTTGTTTATTTCCAATTGAAAATCACACTGTGCAGTTAGCCCAATAAAAGTACTAGTGGTTATCTGAAGAAATGGACTCCTAAACCAATTCTCATTTGAAAATAGCAAAAGAAATCACATTTTATGTGACTGAATGAACCCATTGCACTGACCCAGCTATTCAAAGAGATTTTGAAAAACACATGACTTGTAGAAAATATAACTATGTGCTTATTATTATTATTATTATTATTATTATTATTATTATTATTATTATTATTATTATTATTATTATTATTATTATTATTATTATTATTATTATTATTATTATTATTATTATTATTATTATTATTATTATTATTATTATTATTATTATTATTATTATTATTATTATTATTATTATTATTATTATTATTATTATTATTATTATTATTATTATTATTATTATTATTATTATTATTATTATTATTATTATTATTATTATTATTATTATTATTATTATTATTATTATTATTATTATTATTATTATTATTATTATTATTATTATTATTATTATTATTATTATTATTATTATTATTATTATTATTATTATTATTATTATTATTATTATTATTATTATTATTATTATTATTATTATTATTATTATTATTATTATTATTATTATTATTATTATTAGCAGGCACAAATTAAAACTTAGCCACAGTCTTGTAATTATAATTACAATTTTCAACACATATGAATTTTAAAATATTAAAATTAATCTAAAAAATTAAGAATGGCTGAGATTGAAAAGTTTAGAAAAGTCTTCTTTGTATAAAGATCTGCTTCATTTGATTAGATGAGCATCAAAAATTGTATCTGATGCATTGCTGACGTAATTGGAGTATAAAACAACATCACACATAAGCAATCAATGAATATTACAGCATAGTTTTTTTATTGCAAAAATATATTATTGAACAATTATATTACCAACACCCTATAATTTAGAGGAATTTTTACTTATAAAACTTGTTCCAAATATCTTCAGTTATTGCCAGGGTAATTAGTTCTCATCCTCATATTTCTCATTTCATAGACCACCAATATTTTTTTTACAAAACATTACAATATATTATATTTTTTGTTAATTATTAATGCAATGAATTCTAGATATCAAAATCCAAAGATCATAGTAAATTTGTAAATTCAGGAATTTGAAATATTATAAACTCCTGAATGAAGAACTGCCAAGCAAAAAAATATTTGATTATTTATATTATTCATTCAGAGTTCTGTTATTCCATGAACCAGTCCTCATTTTATTAATTTTCATTTAAAGAATTTTGAATTAAATTATAAACCGCATGACTGTGATCACTTCTGGAAACGAAACTCTTGCTCAGGAAGTATAGATTACTCTCACAGACCTGTTCAACTACATTTAATAAAATTTGTCTTCTGACTTTAAAGCATTAAAAAATAAAAATGTCTTCTAGTAAAAAAAAATCTATCTATGTAACTGTATATATATAAATATAGGGGATTTGAACTCAAACGTTGAAGCATCCTTCAATTATCTCAAACCACTGATACACATAACCAAATACATGTAAAAAGATAAATAATCACCAATATATGTATTTCATGATAAATCAGCATTCATCAGTTGGTCCAGATTATCATCTCCCACACATATATACAATCAGTGCTCAGCTTATATTAAGATAGCAAATCTTTATACTTTAATGGACAGGCTTCAATCCACTTCAAACTCCAACTCTTCAGCCGTCCATACCATTGAGAATCTGATGATGGATTTCAAAACAGATATTAATATTTAATTATATTATTAAATATGTACTGCTGAACCTCACTGCACTGTAAAATCTTTGGTGTGTGTTTAGGTTTGATTGTCATTTATATGGCAATCATGACATTCTGATTGGCTATCGTATATGTATTTTAACGAGTGCAGTGAGGTTCAGCAGTATCTCAATTTATTTCAATTTTCAACTATCTGTGCTTCGCAAATTAAAATATTATTAAATATGTAGTAGTTTTTTATCGATCTATTTAAAATATAAGGTTTTATTTACGAGATACTGCATGTTATTTTTTGCATTAGGTGAAGCCACAAAAGTATTGACATGACCAAGCAATAACCAACCTTTAACATTACATTCGTCAAGCTTGTAAACAGTTACATATATTTTGTCGGTCTACATAAAAAGTTTCAAATTTCATTAAAAAAACAAAAACAAAGAGAATGTTAAAAATTTTTTTTAGTGTCCTTACTAAAATGGGAATTAGCAAATATTAAAATTAAAACACAATGAATATTATGTTGATGGGGGGGGGTGTATCAAAACAAATAACTTACAGTTTAGCAAACATTAATATTTGACCAAAAAAAAAAAAACAAGTCACTAGCATATACTAGAACAATAATTAGGAAATATTAAAATCAAAACACTACAGATATGTTAAAAAATTTTCAAAAACAATATTTAAAATTAAAAAATATTAATATTCGACAGAAAAAAAAATTAATAAATTAACATAAGTCTTAATAAAAAACTAGTGCTTAATTGGAAGTATTATAATTTAAAAATATGGTGGAGGAATACACACGTGCTCAAACAAAAAGTATGAAAATCAAGAAAAAGCTTAAGATTAAAAATCATGGCCTTAAAGAAAAGTATTTTAATTTTACAATTAATAAATAAAGTATTATATTTTAAAATTTATCAAAAGTTAAAAAATTATGTGAGAAATATTTAAAAACTGTTACAGATTTCAAATTTCAATGATACTTAAAAAAAAAAGACTATGGGAGCAGAAAACATTTTCAAACTTTTTTCAAAGTTAAAAAAATTATGTGAGAAATATTCCCTGTAATTTAGACATTTTATTATGCTGTTCTCATGACGTAAAAGAAGGAAGAGAAAAAAAAATTGATGTGGTTTTTAGCCTTATGACGTGAGAGCAAGAAGAAATAAAACGTTTTGGTCAAACAAGTTCACGTTATTTTAAATCGATTAAAAAAAAAAAAAAAATTAAAGCAGAAAAAAAAATCAATAAACATTTAAAGCCTGCTTTGTAAAAGATTAATAAAAGTTTGATTTTCTGACACCCTTATTTAAATATGTACCTATTCAACTCATTATTCTATCTAACTATCTACTTACATGTTTATCGAAAATGTGCATTTATATATCTATTTGACTCTGTTTATTTATGTACCTATCTATCTATCTACCTATTTCTACCTATGTATCAATCTGACTTTTTATTTGTCTTTCCACCTACTCATTTATCCACATATCCATTCAGCTATTTCTTTTCATATCTGTCTATTTATTTATCCATTCAACCTCTATTTATTCAATCATTCATCTATTTACCCACCTATCAATCTATTAAGTATTTATCTATCTACCTATCTACTTACCTATCAGTTTATTTATGATTTATTAGACTATTTATTTGTCTATATAACTATCATTTTATACAGTTTTCTATCTATTCACCCATCCATCATCTATCTATCTATCTATCTATCTATCTATCTATCTATCTATCTATCTATCTATCTATCTATCTATCTATCTATCTATCTATCTATCTATCCATCTATCTAGCTATCTATCTATATATTTGTTTTTCTGTGTATTTACCTACCTATCTATCAGTTTATCTTTCTGCATATCTATATATTTAATGGTCCATCTACCTATCTCTCTCTTTCCACCTGTATATCTATCGATTAATTAATTTATCTATCTACACATTATTCTACTTCTCTGATTACCTCTTTACCTATGTACATATGTATGCATCTATGTACTTATATATCTGACTTTATCTGCCTACCAACCATCAATGTATCCAAATATCCATATCCATCTATCTATTTACATATCTATCTATCCATTTCTCAATCTGTTTATTTATTCATTTATCCATACAACTATCAATCTATTTATCCACCCATTTTTAAATCTATTATCTATCTCTAAATATCTATCCTACCATCTATCTATTTATTTGCCCACCTATTCAATCATATATATATATATATATATATATATATATATATATATATATATATATATATACAAACATCAATTTATCTATCTATTCATTCAACCATCTATCCATCTAAATAGGGGACAGACACATAGGCAGAAAAGCAAATAGATAGTTAGGAAAATAGAGTGGACAAATAGATGTATAGATTGATAGACAGATAGATGAATAGATAAATTGAAAAATATATAGTTGTATAGAGAGGAGGTTGGGTATATAGTTGGATAGGTAGATAGATGGGTAGGTAAAGATAGACAATGCCAAATGTATATCAATAGATATATATTATGAGTGGATGGGTAGATTGATAGATAGATGAATGGATGAAAATATAAGTAGAAATTAAATATATAAATAGATAAATATACAGGTACACTGACATATAAATAGGTAGTCAGACAAAAACAAGTAGGTATATAGGTAGGTAGATGTATAGATAGATAGATTGCTAATAGATGAAAAGATGAATAGATAAATAGATATATGGCTAACAGATGGATAATGAAGGATAGATAAACAGAGACTGATAAAAAGATTGATAAAGAGAATGGTAGATTTATGAATGATGAGATAGATAAATCAATGAATTATTCAATAGATAGATGAATTGATGGATAAATGGACAAAAAGTCTGATAGATAGGTAGATACACAAATAAAGGGATAAGCAGATAGTTAAATAAACAGAATGGATGGGTGGATGTATAAATAGAGAAATAAATAAATGAATATATGGACAGGAAAAGATAAATAAATAGTTGAACAAATAAAGATGTATAAAATGCATAAAGACAAACAGATAAATAGATAGGTAGATAATTACAAAGAAAGACAGATAATTGAATAGATAGATAAATAGATAGATAGATAGATAGCCAAGTAAATAGATAAGCAGACAGATAGATGTAAATATGTAGGGGTATAGGTAGATAGATTTCTAATAGAGGAATGGATAAATAAATAAAGTTATATAAATGGATGGTTGTATGGTTAAATAAATGATTAGACAGACAGACAGAAGACAGACAAACAGACAGACAGACAGATAGACAGACAGATAGATAGATAGCTAGATAGATGAACATATTGATAAATGAATGAACAATCAGATTGATAGTTGATAGCTAAAAGGTTGGTTGGATAAAGAGATAGAAATAATAATATTAGATAAGTAGATATTATCGTAGAGTGGTAAGCAGATATATAAATATAGAAGTAATGAATGGATGACCAAATAGATGGTTAAATGAATGAAGTATACAAATACACAAAAAAAACAACAACAGATAAATGCACAGAAAGACAAGCAGGTAGATAAATTGGTGGATGGAGTAGGTAGATGTATTTAAAAAATATACAAAAAAGACAAACAGATAAATAAATAGATAGATGAAATAGATAGATGTATTAAAACAAAAATTAGAAAATGAAACGTTTATTAATGTTTTTTGGTTTGTTTTTTCGACTTTTAACTATTTGATTTTTTTTATCAATTTAAATTACCTGGTCACGTTTGATCAAAACTTTTTATTTTTGTCAGCTCTAACATCATGAGATAACGACATTAAATTTTCCCACTATAATATTTTATAGGCATTTTGGATGGAAGTCTAAATTACAGATATAATATTATACGTATCTACTCTTCAAAAATGAACAACATAATATTTCTCATTAAATTTTTTAAACTTTGAAAGAAGTTTGAAAATGTATTCGGCTGCCATAATCTTTTTTTAAAGTTTCATTGAAATTTGAAATCTGTGAGGAAATTTAAAATGTAATGCTTTATTAGTCAATTATAAAATTAAAATATTTTCATTTAATCATGTGATTCTATTTATTCTTATGTTAGTTTATGCAGCCCCCCCCCCCCGCAGCCAAATATTCATTTAAGCAAAGTTTCTAAATTAATTCTTTCATTATTATTTTTTTCTGTTGCCATACTTTCTTTTAAACACATATTTATTATTATTATTATTATTATTATTATTGTTGTTGTTGAAAAATTAGTGAATGAGGATTTGGACTCAGTTTGTAAATGGCTGGAATATAATTCATTGTTGGTCAATTTAGATAAAACAAAAGGTATTCTTTTTTCTTACAAGCGTATTTTTTCTCAAGATTAAAATTTGCTGTAGGTGTATTTTGCATTTTAATAGTATATGTACTTATGAGAATATTCCTTTGGTAGATAATTATTATTTGGAAATATATATATATATATTGACTCCAGATTGTTCTGGACAAATCATATTACCTATCTTTGTCAACGGTTACGTAATTTAAACTAAATGTTTTATTATTATTTAAATTTCTTCCTAGGTCTGCTCTCATTTTTATTTACAATGCCTGTTATCAGCGTATTTTATCTTATAATACCATTAATGGGGTAATGCTTCTCCATATATTTTATCTTCTTTGCGTGTTTTGCAAAATTTTACTTTGCGCATTATCGTTGGTAGATCTCGTTCCTCTTCTGTTCGAGATATTTATATTGCATTTGGTTTATTTGATGGAAATCTCTTATATCAATATAGGGTTATTTTTGATATTTTTTTATGCTAAACTTTTTCTGAATTCCAGAGTTTATGTTCTAAATACTCGTCTTTTTAATAAACTTCAATTACCTTTACCAATCTTTTTTAAGGAATCTAATAGAAGACAATATGTTTATTTTGGGTCAAAGTTAGTTAATAAATTTATATATGAGTGTTGAATTGATCTAAATAATATTTCTTATGTATCTTTCAAAAAATATTTATGTCAATGGTTGTGTAGTATGTATTAATTTTGGCATTTATTTAATTAATTTTATTTATTTTTTAAACTGTTCTTTTCTATTTAGAGTTTTTGGTTGTATTTTTATTTTATTTTTATTTAATTTGTTATTTTTACATGTAAATTCCACACACAAGACTTTTCTTGTCTGGAGTTTTTAAATAATTATGTACTTTGTTTTATTTCATAGAATAAATTGAATTGAATTATTATGATGATGATCTCAGTTTGGTAATTTGTTTCTGCGTGTGATAAATATTAATGTTTGCTAAACTCTATATATAGTTTTTGAATTTTTTTAATTGAACCCTAATATTTGTAATATTTAATTATAAGTACATTGTCTGTAGTGATTTTAATGTAATTAGAAAGGATTTGAACTCAGATTTTCAAACTTTTTACAACTATCTACTTCAGCTTATACAATTAATACACATGACCACTCACATGTGAAAAAAGATAAATGATCTTCAGTATACATGTTTCATGATGAAGCAGCACTCATCAGTTAGTCCAGATTATTATCTTCCATACACATATATAATCAGTGCTCAGTTTATATTAAGATAACAAATCTTCATACTTTAATGGACAGGCTTCAGTCTTCTCCATCCTCCAATGCTTCAGCCATCCATACCATTGAAAATCTGATGACGAAACACCCAAAGTGCCCTTCTTGATGCCAATATTATCATGTTGACTTTAAGTCACTGTGACCCTTTATGTATGGGACATTAATATGCCCATTTAGATACACAGAAAAGGGATGGGCAGAATACAGGCTGAATATGTAATATTTAAATATAAGTATATTGTCTATACTGATTTTAATGTAATAGAAGGAATTTGAACTCAGATTTTCAAACTTCCTACAGCTCTATACAACTGATACACATGACCACACATGTAAATAAGATAAAAATATAATCATAAATATATGAAGACTGTATAGAGAAGAGCTGTTTTTTTTTAAAAAAAAACATACTTTATGAAAGCTTTTCTCTAGACTATCTTCGTATATTTATGATTACAATATACATATTCCATGTTAATCCAGCATTCATCAGTTGGTCCAAATCATCATCTCCAATGCACATATATAATCAGTGCTCAGTTTATATTAAGATAGCAAATCTTGAAATTTTAATGAACAGGCTTCAATCTTTTCCACCCTCCAACTCTTCAGCCATCCATATTATGAAAATCTGATGGGGGAACACTCAAAATCCTTGTTAATGCTAATATCATCAGATTTTCAATGAATATGGATGGCTGAAAAGTTGGAGGGTGGAGAAAATTAAGACAATCAATTAAAAATTGAACATTTTCTATCTTAATATAAACTGAGCACTTATTATATATATGTGTGTGTGATAGATGATGATCTGGACTAACTAATGAATGCTGATTCAGCATGAAATACATATATTGGAGATCATTAATTTTTTTCACATGTGTGTGATCATGTGTATCAGTTGGATAAAATAAAATATATAGCTGTAAGAAGCTTGAAAACCTGAGTTCAAATCCTTTCCTAATTACATAATATTTGTAGTATTTTGATTTTAATATTATCAATATGATAGTCACTAGTAATTTGTTTTTGTCAAATATTAATACTTTCTAAAGTCAACATATTTGTTTTAAAAATTTACTTTTTCCCATTTAACATAATATCTATAAGGTTGTGATTTTAATATTTGCTAATTATCACTTGAGAAAATGCTATAGAATATTGTTGGATAATTCTTATTAGTTTAATAATTTATTGTGGGGACAAAATACCAGGAATAGTGTATAGCTTTTTTTTTTTTAATTTTTGATGAAATTTGAATTTTTATATAGTCTACTTTGGTTATCAATTGGTTATATCAGTGGTGCTTCTATGACTTTTCCTAATGTTGAATATGGTACAGAGTATCTACAAAAACACCACCAATATAAAATATATATATCACTCACTTAAAAATACAAAAATGTATATATATATATATATATATTTGGTTCTATGTCTAAAACTAAATTTATTATTCTCAAAGAAATAAAAAAAACTTTAGTATTTATATGTTAAACATTATAATTACATCACATACATCTATTTATAATTTTGTCCTGCTTTGTTAAAGATTCACTGCATTAGAAGGCTGGTAAAATAATTATTAATTAATTGTTCATACATTTTTGTGAAATATACTTTTATATTTTGCAACAGTTTAAGTGAATCAAATACAGAGTACTCAATCCAAAAAAACAAAAAAAAAAAAAACAATTGATAATGAATTTTTAATTTGAAAATATATATTTTTTCTTTAAATATTTACATAATATAATTTACTTAATTATTACATTTTATTGTGGAAGGAATAAATTACTGCTCACACGATTATAACATCATCTTTCCATATAGTTGTGTGAACAGTAAGTTTGCACCTTCACGGTAAATTGTAATTAGATATTTATAAATACTAAGCAAAAATATTAAAGATATGAGTGACCAAGACTTAGAACAACTGATGAATACTGATTCAGTGAGAAATGCATCTTGGTAGTCATTTACCTTTTTTAGATATCTTTATTCATAGTATTAGAATACATGTGATAAAATAAAAGTTATAAATATGTATCATTTATATACCTTCCAGGTGTGCTATATTTTAAATAGCTAAGTAACCAATTTGATCAATATTAATGCTTTTTTATTTTACTAATAAATCTTTATTCTTTATTACATATTTACAATTTTTAAAAAATTTGTGACAAAAATAAGTTTATAAATGGAAAGCAATCTTAAAATAATATATCAACTTTGTAAGTAAGGAAAAAGAGTAATTAACTGAAAACAGTAATTTATATTAATAATTTTTATTAGTCATTCATTAGATTAGAGAATATCCAATTAATGAATAATTAATTCTGTCCATTAAATAGGCAATCTCTAGTGCAATGGATGATAAATACAATTATTAATATAATTCCATCAAGTGGTTTGTTTGTCAAAATTGTGAGGGCAGTAAGTTTGACACTTATCAATTAAACTGTACTAATTGGATACCTGTATATACATATATATTGAACAATAATAAAGATATGTGTAAGAGATTGCAATATAGACCAACTGATGAGGACTGGTTTAAGATGAAATGTGTATCTTGGGGATAATACATTTTTTTCACATGTGTTTGATTATATATTTATGATTATACTTCTCCACAAGTTGTTAAAAGTGGATAGAACCAGTCCCTATCTTGCATGAAAATGCTAGAGATGAAAATTATACTACAAAAATATTGTTTATTGAAAAACAATTGGTTTCCTTTTAGCTTGCAGGTCAAAAAATGTATTTTGAATGATATACATTTATTTTCACTAATTTTCTATCAGTAAAATGAATTTTATGTAAAGAATATAATAAAGCTATATAATTACTTTTTAAGTATTAAAACTCCATTAATAATTACAAAATAAAAATAAATAACAGCAAAAATGTTTATAAAGGCATTTCTTTTCAAAAATAATATCCTGTTTTATGTTATTACACTTTCCTTGACATACATTCTTCTAGAAATATGTTTAAATAAAATCTGAATCTAAATATAATATACTTATCAAAAACAAATATTTCATTTAACACTATAAAAATAAATATATAAATAAACTCCACATCTATTTGTCATTTTCAATTTCAAGATTGAAAATCACTTTTAAATCCAATGACCTTTGTCATGAAAACATGTCTACTCTGCTTTGTTTTCTATTTTTCTCTTATCAGTACTAACATCTAGTGACTTTAGTTAGAATTAATACATAAATGTACATTTTGTTTTAAGTTCTTGCTATTAAATGGATGCAAGTCCTTCTAATAAATGCTATACATACTCACAATTGATTCACTCTAAGTTAAACAAACGCAGTGTGACAGACATATAAAGTATTCAGTGATTGACATGAGATGCTAAAACCCAAGTAAACAAGAGAGAAAAATAACTTTCAATGAGAAAAAATCATGATTCAAAAGGAAGTTCTTTGACAAGAAATATAAAAAGAGGAAATAGATAATATCTGCAGTAGCAATTACCAGCTAAAAGCAGAGGGACAAACTAATTAATCATGTATTAAATGTTTTCATTGTGGTCTCAATGCATGAAGAACTTGGCATTGCACTTGATTTGCATCATCTCTGTGATAGTTACTATAGTTGTTGTTTTTTACAAATTAAAAATAGAAACATATGTAAACAATTTCAATATAATGAATCCTAATTAAAAAAAACAACTTATTTCTATAAATCAGTGAAAGATTTCCATGCAGTCAAAGAATTTTTAAGTTTTATTCTACTTTGAGTATGAATTTCAACCCTTTTGATTATTTTTTATTGCTATAATTATACAAATTTACTCAGTTCTTATATTCTGAAAAATAATTATCATATTATTAATTCTATGGGCATCATGCTTCTGAAATAAATCAGATTTGAAGTATCTGTTTGTTGTTTGAATGACAATAATAATGATAATAATAATAATACAAGAAGAAAAAAAAACACATGAAGAAGAAAAAGAGGAAGAGGATGAATAATAATAATAATAATAATAATAATAATAATAATAATAATAATAATAATAATAATAATAATAATAATAATAATAATAATAATAATAATAATAATAATAATAATAATAATAATAATAATAATAATAATAATAATAATAATAATAATAATAATAATAATAATAATAATAATAATAATAATAATAATAATAATAATAATAATAATAATAATAATAATAATAATAATAATAATAATAATAATAATAATATTTAGTAAGGAAATCAATTTTTTCAAAAGTGTTAAACCATATATACTTGGTATTATAGAAACAAAAATTTACAATGTATTGCAAATTAATCCATTAAACAAACTAAATAGCAAAGGATTTACAGCTTTTTCAAATACATTTGACACACCATCAGCAGAAACATGCATCATCATCGATAAAAACTGCCTGTTCAACTCATTAAAAATATTGTATATTGATGCACACATATTAATTATCACTTTTTACCACAAACCTATAACACTAAACATTGCAATTGTATATATCCCTCCAGGCCCATCATCATAGATAGATTAATCCCAATTCTGAACTCCAAGTTTGTGAACACTGCACATCCAGTATTCTTATAGGGGACTTTAACATGCCATATAAAGATTTTACCAATAAATGGCTTCATCATCTGTCATTTCCCATGATGAGTGGGAGAGAATTTCTGCCAGAGAGAGCTGTTTCATTTAATAATGGGAGATTTTCATCATTAATAGATCGTCTTCTATTCTCCATCACTGTATAACATGATGGACATTTTTCTAAAAAACTCCCCTCTATCTGATCATGCCATAGTCATAGTGTCTCTGGAACTTAATTTCAATGTCAGATAACAATAATTACTGGAAGAACCATCAGAGTTCTTCTTACATCATGTGCTCCAGAATTGCTCTTCTCAGAAATATATAGCTATCTGCACAAGATAAAAAGTATACAAATGGGCCCAGTCCAAGCATGGCACGAATTTGTCAATATATTATCATTTATCACAACATCCACAACTAAACTACATCACAATCTAACTATGATCGCCCCAGATTAGTAGCAATAAAAAAACATATCAATCAATTTCAGAACAGCTTAAAGAATATATTGCCACACAAAAAAAGAAAAGTATACTTAAAAAAGCCTCACATCTTAACCAAAAATTACATCAGATGGGCATTAGGTCACCCTTCTCCAGTTCGAGTATTATCAGCCATAAAAATCCAATCACATACTGTTTGTGGAGATTTCATGTTGGAGCAATTATTTTCATTTTTTAAAGATAAATTTCAAAAAAATCCTCCCTTAGATCCATCACAACTTTTATATAGCAGATCAGAAGAAGAAATTCAATTCGCTTCTAATGACTTTGTACAAAAAATAGAATCAATGCCAGATTCATGCCATCCTGGAATAAATGGGATTCCCAAGTTCATATATTCTCATCTTAATAAAACTGCAGCTAAGTATATGTCTAATTTTACAAATTTTTTAACTAATGACATATATAGAATACCAGGTCTTTATCAAATATCACTTGTATCATTTATGAAAAAAAAGAAATGGTTTCATCAATAACAAACTTGCATCCAATTTCAATGTCCTCCCTTGAAATAAAAATAATAACATCAGTAATTAAAGACAAAATAGAGCCATATATTATACCAAAACTATCAAAAATGCAATTTGCTAAAAAGGAATCTTCAACTGGACCGGCAGCTTTTCTATTCAAAACAACTATAGAAATAGTAAGAAACAACAAAAAATACAGTCCTACAGTTGTTCAACTAGACATAGAAGCAGTGTTTGACATGATACCAATAAATATACTACTGAAAATTCTAGAACAATACATAGTACCAAAAGCCTACCTAAATCTACTTGCTAACCTATTAATAAACTGTGAAATATACATTACTCTAAATGAAAAAACTTCACCACCAATAATACCTCATCAATACATCCCACAAGGATCCCCTCTTAGTACTTTGTTATTTACTGCCTACATAAATCTTCTAATTAAAATCATAGAGAATGAATTACCTGGAATTTATGTACCCTGCTTAAATACTAATATCTCACGTATAGCTTACATGGATGATCTTTCACTTTTTTTGACATCTCAAAAACACATTTCTAAACTTCTGAAGATACTTTCTAACTATACAAATGAATATAAATTAACATTTAACATGGAAAAATCTTGTGCCTGACAATTTTCACTGGAAGCAGTATAACAAAACATTTTAAAGGTAAACCTAACTCATTTCTTAGTTTCCATTTCTATTTGCATCATTCACCAATGAGATCACTTATACAAAAAAGTCTTGTAAATAAAGTAGAAATTATAGTCAATTCACTAACAAAGGCCTACCTTTTATTGTACACAAAGATAACACTTTTTAATATGTTAATCATGACAAAAATCACTTATTACATTCCAACAATACTTTATACTAAAGCATTCACTAATAAAATAGACTCATTTTGCAAAAAACTCTTGTGGGAAAAAAAAAAAGTAATCTCAATATCTGTAAAATGGCTAAAAAAATTCATTCTCATAAAATGGTCTGGAACTTCATTCAATCATATCTTCAGAATCCAAAAAAACATTAAACATAATCTCTGCATGTGCACAAAAATTCCCATATCTATAAATAGAAAGTAAAATCACCCCCACAGATAAACCACCTCCTATATAAGGATACCCGGAGACACTACTTGCATCATTACTATCTATACAAAACTTAAATTTTAATCCACCTCAAAATAAATTTAAGTACTGGGAAATATATTTGATTTTACATCCTTCACAAATTGATGTAATAAACAACTATGCCATAAATTTAAATTCTGGTTACTTGAACCAAAATAGTTTGATTTTCTTTTTAAAATTAAGCTTGACTCACTACCCACACAACATTTTTTAAAATATAGAAGGAACTGCCAAAATGTAGACAATTTATGTAACCTCTGCCACAGAGACACAGGATCATATTTTTCCTCATGTCTAGGACTAAATAGCATCCATTTAGTAATAAACACACTATTCAAAAATAAAAAAATCAATATGAATTGCCTATCTGACTCATTCAAAAAAGGAGTTTTTGCTCAAATAAGAATCACTATATTGATTCTCTATGCTTTATGGTGTACAAGAAGTAAATTCATGTATAATGATAATCCAAGAAAGCATCCTAACACATTCAAAAATAAATTGGATAGTATACATGAAAGAGATAAAAGAATAACAAATTACACAACATTCATTGATCCTGGTCTCTATTGCAGTTATCTTCAAACTTATAAAAAATAGAAAAAATCACAAAAGATTTAGAAATGTCAAATGAAAAAGATACCACTTGCCATCATTGAAAAAACATTATCTGATAGTGAACTTTTGAACTTTGATCGGAATTTAAAACAACTAACTGCATATATGTGAACTTTTGTACCTCTGCCAGTTTTACAAACAATTGTCTGTGTGTATAATAATCAAGAATAATGTGTAAAAAATGTGTAACCTTTTTTTAAGTTATTAAATAAAGTCCTTTGAAAGATGATGATGATGATAATGTTTTTAACAACAAGGCATGCTAGCATTAGTATGGAATTGTTGTTAAAGGGTTAGTGTATCCAAATTGGGCACACACGTTTCATTCTTTCTATTTATTTTTTTCAATCTCACTCCATTAACTATACTGACTTCACTTATGTGATTAATGTAGGTCCCGGTCATTATGAGCTTTATGTATCATCAGACATATTTTTGCTGTAACTGTACGTATGGTATTGTATAATTGTATTTATCCCCAAATTCTCTTTTCAGTTTCTGTGTGGTGAGGTGCAGTGGAGAACATCGGATTGATTCCAGTTTTAGTACTTTGGGCGTTTGAAATTCTTATGAACTCCCAAAGAATTAAACCATTCCAGTATTTTTTTAGCTTTTGTTTGTTTGTGGGTTTCTTTTTGTAACTTTTTAATTTAACATTTATTTTTTGGTTTTCGTGTCTTTTTTTGTTCTTCCATGTTAGATTAACCATACGTGTTTTACCAATATCCATTGATGTTGGTGGTGGTAATATACATATGATTTAGTAATTGTATAGAACCCTTTGCAAATGACCTTGGGTAAAGAGAAATATATATTTCATCTTTTAAACAAACAACTTAACTGCAAATTCTGTGTAGATGTACTTATACAGAAATAAATTTGCATATTAAAAGTAATCATAAAAAAATTACATTTGTGTATTTTTATTTCTGTAATGATTTAAGAACTTTTGTTTCGTATATATATATATTCATGGAGAGTTTTATTTTTTCATTAGTGTTTATAAACGTTTTAAATTATATATTGTCAAAGCAATTTGCTCTCTTTTAATATAACCCCCAAAAGCAGAGTTTTAAAAATTCATTAAAACTAAAGTCAACAGCAGTTCATTTCCCTACAGCATGACGCAATGAAATACTTCATTAAATTTTAATAAAGCATTAATTTTGATTTCAAAACTATTGATAATTAATAAACTTTGCCATTGGTCCAAATATATATGTCTGAAGATTATTTTTTAAATGAGTATTAGCTGTTTTGAATATTAAAATTTTATTATCTTTCAAAAGGGCTTTTAAATGATAAATATATATTATTCATTTTAGCAAATTTGATGCTAAAATAACTAGAAATAAAAAGATGACAAACCTCTACCGATGATGATCAAGGATCAATTCTTGATTGTAGAACTCTGCTGTTTATTTACTTTATCTGCCACTGGATAAATATATCCTTCATTTTAAAAATAAAATAAACATTTTTCTAGCTTCCCTAGTACTATAAGCAACACTGGTATGAGATGATATAATACTATTTATTATATACTGAACTAGATATTATAAAAAAAATTCTAATTTTATTTAAACTTTTCAAATACATTCATCTATTAGTATAATATATAGTATATAACACAGCGTTTCGTTTAGTATTATTCTTTTATTTTATTCAGAAGTTGCTGATTTGATCGATGACGATTATTAGCATGGGAATCAAAACATCATATTACATACTAACTCGTGTGTTATTACTATCCGGTGAATATATGAAAGGAGTAAATAAAGTTTGAATTTAAAAAAAAAAAACATTTAACAATTAAAACTAGATGGTGGAAATAATTTAAGTCATAATTACAAGCAAATGCCATCACAATTTTTCAAACATATATGATATATTGTTAATATATTATTCCATCTTTCACATGATTACTATTCTTTATGCTTATAAAAGGTGTTTTTCACAGAGGCAAAACTCTCCAAACAGTAGCACCACTCAGTGCAAGCCAGAGAAATCAGAGGATGCAGGAAGGTTTATGCATAAAATCTCTATCTAATGCCTACTCATTCAATATCACCAGACTAGTTTCTAGCAGATCTAGGTGCAATGCTCTCAGATCCAAGTCTCCTCACTGATAAAAGCCACATGGTAGAGACTAGTCTGGGAATATTGGATGAGTAGGCATTAGATAGGGATTTTATGCACAAACTTTCATGCATCCATTGATTACTCTGGTTTGCACTGAATGGTCCATTGTATGGAGAGTTTTGCCTCTGTGAAAAACAGCTTGTGTAAGCATAAAGAATGGAGATCATGTTATGTTTGAAAGTTTAAAATAATATTGCCCAAGAGGATTATGTTAACTGTGGTTGTTAAAAAAACAAAGACACCAAAAACTATGGATATTGAACTGAGTTCAGAACTACACAACTGTACAAGTTAATGAACTTAGCTTGAAAACATTATTGTGTTTTTGTTTTGGACTCAAAGCTTTATAGTTAGCTTAAAAAGGAAAAGTTGGCTGCTGGAGGATCGCATTAGATCTTAAGATCTAGATGAAGTACTCTCAGATCCAAAGCCCCTCACTAATAAAAGCCACAAGCTAGAAACTAGTCTGGGAATACTGGATAAGTAGGCACTAGATAGGGATTACAATTTTATTATTTTTAATTTTATATAATAGATTTAATGTTTAATGAATTTATTAAATCTATAAATTAATTTTTAAAAAAATCAATATAACTATGCACATGCACAGAACTCACACATATGATAATCTATAAATTTTACAAACCAATTTATTATATTATTTTATTAACCTGCTTTATGTAATTATAGGGTATTTGAACACAGACTTTCAAATTCCTTTCAACTATCCACTTTAACTCTTATAAGTGATCCACATGACCACACACATGTGAAAAAGATATATAATCTACAATATACATATTTAAACAGACAAAACTCACTATACATATGCCACACACAACAAGCTAGAGTAATCAATGGATGCCAGAAGGCTTGTGCATAAAATCCCCATCTAGTGCCTACTCATCCAATATCCCCAGACTAGTTTCTGGCTTGTGGCCTTCGTCAGTGAGGAGCCTTGGATCTGAGAGCACTGCATCTAGATCTTAGAATCTAATGCAACCCTCCAGCAACCACCTTTTATCTTCAGTTAACTACAAAACTATGAGTCTTAAACTGAAAACACCTTAATGTTTCCAATTCAAGCCCATCAGCTTATACAGTTATATGGGTCTGAACCCAGTTCAGTTTCCATACATTTTGGTGTCTTGTGGTCATACACAAGAATAAGAGATGGTGGTCATGTGATGAATATACATATTTCATGCTGATATCATCTTTTACACACATACATATAATCAGAGCTCAGTTTATATTAAGATAGCAAATCTTCAAACTTTAATGAACAGACTTCAATCTAGTCAATAAAAATTAAAGTCATATATCACATGACTAATCTTTTTAAACTTATAAATAAAAAACAATGAGCTGTGTGAATTGCTCTAACAAGCTTTATTGATATATGGCAGCAAAAGAAAGCATTTTAAAATCTCTATCTAGAAACAGTACCCTAACCTCATACCAATGGTTTCATGCTTTGGCACTCCTTAGTGAAACACTAGGGTAGTTTCAGACACTCCCCTCCAACTCTTCAGCCATTCATAAAATTAAAACTCTGATAATGATTCAGCACAAAATACATATATTAGTGATCATTTATGTTTTTTACATGTGCATGGCCATGTGTATTGGCTGTATGAGATAGAATGGATAGCTGAAAAGAGTTTGAAAGTATGTGTTCAAATATGCCATAATTACATCTAAACTCCAAGAATACAAATTATATCTGTATTTAAATAAGTTGTTTTTTATTAATTTAGTAACAAGGCAGCTTTTATAAAACAAATGATTCTAATTGCAATGGTATGTACTGTTACAATATTTTGTAATGTGATTTAATGTGCCATATTTATCCAGAGAAGAACCAATATTACATACAATCCCTCCATCATAATTGGTATTTCCAATGGCTACATTTAGGATAGATGATGAAGATCAAACAAGTGTATATTCATTCTATCACTATTCTTCTATACATTCACTATATACTAAGGTTATATTTCTGATCATTATCATTTGTTGGCAACCAGAATTCTGACTGTCAGTCCCAGGATCCCTCCACACTGGTAGCTTTATTTAGAGATTCATAATAATTACCAGGAATTTAGGGCAACATCTTCCATTACAGAAAAGCCATCAATAAACATAAGCAAGACAAACACTTCAGGCCTACAATGTTAATAACATCACTGTTAACATTCTGATACTAATACAATTTAAAGAATAAACTCACTCCATGGTCCAGATAATGCTGACAATATATTTGAATAAAATAATTTGTGGAATGAGACACTGAAAAGAACCACACCCAATGCAATGTTTTCATTAATAACAAAGTTTATTTAACTAAATAATGAATAATAATAATAATAATAATAATAATAATAATAATAATAATAATAATAATAATAATAATAATAATAATAATAATAATAATAATAATAATAATAATAATAATAATAAAAAGAAAAAGAATACAAATAAAATGACTAAAAATAATGATAGGAAGGAGAATAAGAAGAAGGAGGATATGGCAGAATGAAATAACATTAAGCATGGTCAAAATGATTGTGGTAAACACAAAAAGTAATTTCATACAACCACACTAGGTTCCAATATTACACCTTTTACATATCCTTTTAGGAGCAACTGGCTTTTTCTCTAAACATCTTTTTTAATTCAGCTATTCTCTGCACAACTCACTAACTGCTAATAGCCTTGTGCAAACAAAATTAGTAATGCCATCATATGTCATACCTGAAATGCTTCTGTATTTATTTAATATTGCAGTCTAAAATCAAATTATAATATATTTTAAAGCTTTTCTAATTCAATTCTACATTTCAAAGCAAAATTAAAATTGCACAAATAAATTTACAAATCACATCCGCTTGAGCTAAGAATACCTTTTCAGTGTTTAATGTCTCATTATTGAAATATGTATCACTAGATAAACCTTTTCATTCTCTTTAGGATGAGACAAGATTTATGTTTGCAACTTTTACTTACATCTGGAATTTGAACCCAGCATTATTATGGAAACAAAATTCAAAAACTGATATTAACAATATACGTTTGTTTTTTTTAGTATTACCAAATGTACTTATTACTTAAAATGAGATGACAAACTAATCTGGGGTAATGCGAATTGACTCTATATAATGGCACAAACACTCCAAACCTTTTTATAATATGTCAACTGTTAAATATATAAAATTCATAGCAAACTTAAATATATCCCCACTCCATCCCCCCTTTCTTTTATTTTTTAATATAATTAAACATACTTTGTACTCATTCTATATTACTATATAGTAGATCAGGAAAGTGTCTGTGAATCACTGCATATAATGTTTTTTTATTTTAAATATGACTAATAGTTCCCTATAATTTTAAAACCTATATACCTAAATATTATATGCATCATATTATTATTTATGATGATGATAATAATTATAGTCATCTCATCACACTATATATATATATATATATATATATATATATATATATATATATATATATATATATATATATATATATATATATATATATAGATGATATATATATTATATGAACTGGGTCTGAATAAGAAGGTGGATATTATTTAACTGGATTTAAATATTTTTTATAACTATAATAACATTTAGAATCAAACCTTTATTAAGCTTTGGAATATTTACTTTAACTAGTCTAATATCAACAATAAGCTGAACTTGCAATGCTTAATACATGCCTTCTTGGTAATTATTTTATAACTTTAATACTACAGGAATGGTTAGGCCTTTCAAGAAGAAATGTAGAATACCATTGATAGATGAACCATCAACAATACCTATAACCAGATCAAGGCTATACAAAGCATAACCTACATTCACATTTCCAGGTTATAGCTTTTCTCAACTGCTGAATTCAAACTCCTACCATCCAAAGCATTTTATTTGTTTTGAGAATCAATTTCATGAGCCAGTCAACCATAGGTTATATAGTCAGTATGCTTCATATGACAAGTACACAATCCAGTACTTGACTTATCCCATGACTAGACAACACTCTTAACCAGGGTCCAGCACATTACTTAATATATAAAATAACTCTACAATAATTTACTGAAGACATAGTGGCAAGAGAAAGAAAGAGAAAAAATAGACAAAATAATATTTAAACAAACATTAATATTTATTCACACACAACTATATCTAATATACTATAAAAAAAACACAATATAATATTTATATAAAAATATAAATGATTAGTTCAGGCTAAATTTTATAATAATTCTTTGTTAGTTAAAATTCATTTAAAGTAACTATAAAGCACTATAGACAAGTATCAAAATGTTTTTACCTAGGTTTTCATAATTGTCAGTTCCAATTAATTGTCTTTTTGGTCTCCATTGATGATTGCAGGACTTGTTGCCATTCTTTGTCTTGATAATGAAAGAGTTTTGAACAGCATCTACTTCACCATTTTGACATTAGTTTTCAGCTAGGATTCAGGCAGGAACAGTTGATTTGTGGAGGACTTTGAGGCCTGAAACCCAGTCAAACACTTCTAAAGATCATCTAGCAATGCATTTTTGCTAGATCTATGGTTTTGCAAAGATTTTGATCACAGCAATATTTGTTTCACTTACCACTGCATTCACAGTTTTTAAATAACTGGAGCAATGAATAATGTAATGCATAAAATGAAGACCGGACTGAATTTGATCACAAATGAAGGCTGGAAAAAAGACAATAGATGGTGATGACTTTATATCCCTTCTCTTTCATTGCTTTAATTTCTTATTATTATTTTCAATTTTGATCATAACTTTATTATGTTTTGTTAATCTAATTGATTTTTATATTCCATGTTAATCTAATCTTTTGCTTAGATTAATCTACAATATCATTGATAGTTTTTTTAATTAATACAATTTTAATCAGAAATCTTACAAACTAAGTATAATTTTCAAAAATTTTCACTTTTACAAACTGATTTTATTTTAACTTTCCATATTTACTTATTTATTCTTTGTAAAACAAAGAGTTTTCTTTAATGGTCTGAATCTTTGTAATGTGTAATTCATATATCGCAGCTAATTCATTGAAATTTTATTTTCTTTTTAAATTGCATGAAAACAATAAGCATGACATTAACTGAAATCCCAGAATTCACTGCTGCTTAATTCCATTTTTAAAATGATGTATCACAATTTGATATTGGATAAAATTTGAATTTTTTATTAATATTTATGTTAATAGGCACATTTAATTTTTTTATATTTCGGTCAATTGACTAGTTTACAAGAGGACAATAAAATAAAAAATTTTTTTATCAGCATCATTATCTAACTAAAGTGGCTTAAAAATACACTGATATTCACATTCAAGACCTTCAATGGGATGTAAATGTAATTGTGGAATATTGTAAGTATACAATTTTACTTTTTTAATTTTTAGAATAATATTTTAAATTTTTTTTAAATTATTTGATAAAAGGTATAATTTATTAATTTGTGTTTGTATTGGTGTGTGTACTATATAAATTATATAATATAAACTCATTTATGCTTTTTATTATACAGTATATAAATTTGTATTCAAATATAACAAAAGTTGTTTTTGTACAGTGTAATTTTGTGTCTCTGATCCAAGTTTGAGGCAACCTTATTTTATAGACATAATGATTCTCAAAAGATGTAATAATTTATTAGTATGTTTATATTTGTATTAGTGTGTTTGTGTTTCCTCATACATTGTGTTTGTATAACAAGTAATGATTTACATATATAGAGCAGTGCAATGTAAATTTTAAAAACTGATAATCAAATGTACAGAAAGATTGCAGATTGCAGTTGATAAAGTAATCAAAAATTTGCTGAGCCTAGTAACAAATGAAAATATAAACACTTAAAAACAATAAAGATTTCAAATGGTGTAAGTGTAGTGGTAGCCACAATGATTATGAATATACCACATGGAATTGTATGCATGCAAAGAATCAAATTCTTATTCTTGCCTATACCTTGATGCTCATGTTGTGGAGTCAGTAGTTTTGCCACATCTTGCATGATATTTTCAAGTCTATAGTTAGCAAATGAGCTATATGCAAATAAATTATATCTCTGTGGGAAAATAAATATAACAAGATAGCATCACTGGTGTGCATAAATAATATAAATATCACTGATGTTCATATAAAAAATATAAAATAAAAAGATAAAACTCATTTTATCAGTGGTATAGACAGTAACCTACAATTTCTAGTTTTAAGTTGACAAGAAACCAATTGCTGTGATGACAAATGCATATCCACCTTTTGAAAATGATTTGTTTTGCATCTTTCATTATGATCAATCTTTTTCTTGTAGACACTTTTGAGATTTGTTAACTTTTGGGGTGCAAGGTAAAAATGAAGAATTCTTATGTGGATAGTTTTGAAGATTCTGAAGCTATGGATTTTTTCAGGTAAGAAGTATTATATATGGTTTGAAAGATAATTTTGTGAGGATACAAAGAAAAAATCAATAAAGATGTAATTTAAAGTAGTTAATGATAAATTAGAAATTATGAACAAACAATAAAGTAATTATGTTGAAATTTCATTTTTACCTTATTTTTTTAAATGGTAATCATTATGTCTTAGTCCTATTGTTTTCCTTAGTTTTTCTAGTTTCTATAAATATAAAGTTTTTACTCTAACATTAATAACCTTTCATTGTTTTATTCTGCTGTTTTGCATGTTTTGGCCAATTTGCCCCCTGGTGAATTTTTCCATAAGTATATTATATGTTAAAATGCATGTAAAACCATGTATTTTATTATATAAAATTTTTGCTAAAAAAATTATGGTAGAAGGTGGGAAATTCAAAATTCTTGCTCTAATAATAGACGTAAGCCCCACCCTGACATGTTCAGCCATTGTCTGTTGCCAAGGTTATAAAATGTTTAGTGTTTTATAACATTGTTTAATATTATCTGTTTATGCTTAATAAATTTTATATATTTAACGTTGTTTAAAAAAAATAGTTCCAATGACCAAAAACATGTTTATTTGTGAATTTATTAAAGTTTTAGATTTTTTACAATAATTTACACTATATTTATTAGATATCAAGAAATATAAATTATTATTAACTTATTTTGACTTGAAATACTTTATTTTCAAAAATATAGTAATATTAACAGCAAATATAAGCATGGCCTGAAGCAATTTACAAGATTAGCTTCTACATAAACTATTTACTTATACTTAGGAGTATGAAAATATCACAATTTTGTAATAAATGTTCAAAAAATTTAAACTTTTAAAGCATAATTCATTAGATATAAGAGAAATAAATAAATATCCCTTTGGTTGCTTAAAAATAATATTTTGTTGATTTTGAAAACTGAAAATAATCTTTCCAGAAATGATAATGTGTAAACTTTTTGTTTTGATTATGATCTCATTTTTTTAAAATATTTATAGAAACAAAAAGTGAACATTTATAATTTATTTCAGTAGTAAATAAAAACATTTAGCAGAAGTCAAATGTATTATTTTCTGATAAGTAATAATCATTTTATCATATATTTTACATTAATGTGTGAGACAAAGTAAAACATCAGAAAATGCTGACCTACAATAGGGTTGAAACTGAAATTATTGTGAAAATTGTGTCTTAGATCAATTTTTTTTTTTAAATTCAATGTGGCACCTGGAGAAACAACCAATTAAAAGAGAAAGAGAAAAAGAGTTTTAAATCTTTTTTCTAATTCTTTTTAGATCCCCCCTCCCCACCTTATTGCTAAGAACAGTTTTATTCTAAAAGAAAAATATGATGCTACCTTTTGCTTTTGCAAAATTTGCATATTAAAATTTACTTTAAAAAACATCATAATTTTCTACTTTCATATTTATTAATAATAACTTAATTACATATTTTTAAATGAAAAATATGTAACATGAGCCATATGTGCATTGTATACATATATCTCTCTCAATCTCCTTACAATATATATAAATAAGTAAATATAATAATATTATAATTTGATGTCTATATTTCTTCAAATCAATATATGTTATTTTATAATTGAATATTTATAAATACAGTAATTAGATATATGTAAAGTATAACCTTAAAAATTTATCCACTTAGGAATGCTTTCGACTATCCTTGGACTATCCTCATAGTCTTTGTCAACTAACACTTTGAAAGGCTAACCTTTCCACAATTCCATGATTTTAACATTTGTGGCCTGTCTGTTAATTAAGACTTGTTTGTATTTGTATATTAGCATAGCTGCCTTTATTTTCCTTTTGTTGTTATTTTTTTCAATTTGCAATATTTTAAAAAGTATATGTGTAAAACCAGTTGAAACTTGAATATAGAAAATGAATACAAACCAATGCTAGAATACTTTAAGACTGCTATCTTTCAGAAGTATTATTATTATTATCTTCTTTTCACTTTCTTTACATCATTCTTCATATATTCATACATATTACATTTTTATATATACTTTCCTCATATAAAATAGAAATTATATAAAAATTGCATTGGACTGCATATAAGAAAAGTATAGAGAAACTGATACCTGTATTTAGAAATATAGTCTGAATCAAGCAATATAAATTAAAGAATTAATCTTACCTATTACATTGCAATTCATCAGCATATTAATATCAAATCTATTCTAAATCTAAGCATGAAAGTAAATAAGCTTTGATTTTAAAAAATAAGAGCCAAAATATTTTATGCTGTGTGTACAAAGCACAATTAATAAATAATCAATTATGCTTTGAAAAAAAATTCAAGCATAACTGTGTAAAAATAAATCAATGAATGCTTAACATTAGTTAAAATGCAAATCTAATAAAGGAATATATATTGATGACACTGTTAAAATATTCTATCATTGATTTATAATCATTCATTATAAATATATCAAAATTACCCCAAATTCACAATTACACCAGACCAGCTAAAGAAAATAAAGTCTAAAATGCAACCAATGATTTCACTGCCACAAGCAGACTTCTCAGCTATAAGGAACTAAAAACATAAACTTCAACAAAAGAGTTATTACAAGTTAATAAGAAAACTTGCTTAGACTCAAGATTATGAACAACATCAAAAGCTAAAAGTTCTCTTTGTTTATATAGATAAAAATCTCATTTCTATTCTTAATTATAATAACAATCCATAAAAATATTTAATTCAAAATATATCTATATCTTACACTGCCACTGAAAATAATTCATTTTTTTCTGCACTGCGGTTAATAATGATATTATGAGATAATTATTAAATCATGATATAGTTGGTACTTGAACAATTCATCACTCTTATATTACAAAAAATAATCTCTTGTCATCATTAAATCATCATCATCCAGGATAAAAGAAGAGGCCAGTACTTTCACATTAAGCATAATATTTCAGCTAGATGTAGCATTTCTAGTTTGCTTCTTTAAATATATTAAATTTTTGCCAACCACACTACAAAAGTAGCCTAAGCTTTCATATTAAATTATTTTCAATCTGTTTTCAAAATGTGATCATATTGATACAAAATTAAATGTATATATATATATAATGGCACATAGTGTTATTTAAATCAGTAACATAGCAATAAACAAATGCCATATAAGTCAGATATAATAATAATCTTATTTGATATTCAAGAAAGGTGAGAAGATCGTTTGATGAGACTATATGCAGTTGAAATATATTTCATAATGTAAGAAATCAATCGTTATTTTATGGCGAAAGATCTTACAATCTTATATTCTGTAGAATATATCTACTATTTCTTCACAAATATTTTAATCCCATTTATTGATTATTACATATATGTATGCCTAATGTCAATGTTATTTTTAATATATTTTAGTTTTTGAATAAATAAATTTAATAATAATAAATAGTAAACTCGTTTTCTGAATGTAAAAAAAAAAAAATCTTCAAACTTGAAAAAATTTAACATTAATACTTGTTGTTAACAAATAGTTTTAATAAAGAAAATAAAAAACTGAGATATCACCAGAAGCATCTCCTCACAAAAGATACCTTCTCTTCATTCCCAGACTTTGATAAAGTGAATTTGTTTAACTACAAAAATAGTGTTCTTAACTCGAAAGAAATTTGTGCTGCATTTTTTGACTTTATATATAAAAAATATTTTACAAAAACAGCTTAAAGAATTTTACAGTTAAGAAATATATTAAATTGTATAATACACACAGTATGAACCAAATAACTTATAAAATAAATGTAATCATCCATAACATTTGTTAAAAATAATTATGATATTAATCAGTGGCCGAATCAAGCGTTAATAGAGTTCATAATTCATGACATCTGGACATTCGTCAGGTGGGTCACAGAAGTCATAGGAAGAGTTTGGATTCAGCTTAAACAACTTGCATTGTGTTTAAAATTGATCCAAGTGTATCATTAAAAAGCTACAATTTGATTTACAATACACTCATAATTTTGACATCAACTAATTTATATAAATGTCTTAATGGTTATTCCTAATCATTTATTAAATTGAAGATTACCATATCATTTCTAACCAAGATATAAACTTGAAACTTTATCTTTACTACAAGCTGATCTACAAATATCAAACTTTCTCCATTCACAATTTTTGACACCATCCAATTCAGATAAACAGACTAATGATTACTACTAATCATTTATTAGGCTAGAGATAACCATATCATTCCTACATAAAAACAATCTGGATATTCTAAGTACATGATATATCGATATAAAGGGATATGCATAAAACCTGGAATTTTGTAAGAAATAATTGTGTATTTCTTTTTGGGTATTAAAAATTGAATATATTTTAAAGTACTAGCTATTTGATACAATACACTGATCTAAATACTTTTCTACTTTCTGAAGTAGTCCTAAATCTATTGCAAAGTGAAGCCTTTAATACTTCTGCTGTGTTTTCTTCATCTCTTTCATATTGACAAAATGTTTTTCTTGGAAACATTTTTAATTTGAGTGAATAAAAGAAAATCATACAGAACGACATTGGGTAAATATAGTGAATGTATAAGTGGACAAATTCTGTTGGTGGTTAAAAATTGTTTCAACTTCAAAGCCCTATGTACTGGCATGTTATCATGATGCAGTTACCACTCCTGATACATTACTACAAACTTTTTGCTTCACTGCATCATGCAAATGATTCAGAACTTGAAGTTAAAACATTGTACTATTACAACAAAGCCTGAGTAAACAATGCCATATGCATAAAAAACAGCAACACCATGACATTAGTCTTCATCCCCTATGCTTTTTTGGGGCATGGTGAATTTGAACTCTTCCATAAAACTACTCATAAACTAGTACTTTTTTAGAGCAGATTGCTTGTAATTTATTTCAAGTATTACAACTATTTCAACTGCCTCTCCAACAGAAAACAGAATTTAATATTGCTCCACTTATGGCGCACCACAGCATTACTTGATGATGTCCATTGGAAGACTGATGCTAGGGGTCCATGCAAGAGGCATCTAGTGGTAAAAGCATGTATTAATTACAACATGCTCTCTTACCAGAGAACAATTCCAGGTTTCTTGAATACTCCTTCATATGTTAAACAGTAAATCATCACATGATTGACTAAGGAATATAATATGAAAAAAGCCAAAAAATAAAATTTCAGACAATTGCAAAAGACTCACTAATAGATAAATTATATATAAATTTCTATATGATTTGGTGTAATGATTGAGTGGCAAATTTTGACACTCAATCCACGGATCATGGATTAGTTCTGACACTTCTGGTACTTACACTACTTATGAATTTCTGAGAAATAGATCATCCAGTTAATCTTATTTATAAAGATAAATTTCCAAAATTGATAAAAGAATCAATACCTTATTGTACTAATTTATCGAATGACTATGATTTTTGCTTCCATAAAATGTGGCAAAAACTTATGAATTTTTAATTTAAGTAAGAATTATGTCTAAAATGTCTATTCTATTTTAAATTTCGTGCATATAAAACACTATCACATGAGAATGTTTACCTCCATGACCTTAGCGAAGTCATTTATTACAATAACAATTGTGTGCATTTTCTATGATGAAAGTTATTACAATTTTCAAGTAAAAAATAATTATTTACATGCGAAATTATTCATTAAAAATATTTATAAATGAAATAAATAAATGTTGAATAAGTTGCTTTATTTTGGTATCATGACTAAGCAAAAGACGATTATATTATATTATTTTCCATTTCACAGAAAAAAACATCTTCGACACTTGGTTCAGTGAAATAGATTTATATTCCAAACATTAAACATTTGATTAAGTGTAAAATCATTTATATTCTGATGAAAATCATTTTTATTATCCTCATAAATAATTAAATTCTACTGACTAACATTTATTAATTATAAACTTGAAAAATAATGAAAGAAATGTTCATAGTTTTCAAAAATGTTTGAATATATTAATAACGACCACACTATTTTATAATGATAATTAATTTATTTATAGTCAAGTAAAATTTATTGAAATATCTTTATTTATTTAACAATATATATATAATAAAAGGCTGATTATATATTAATGACTAAAATAATGACAAGACATATTTACAATCCACATTTTTGTAATAATAAATAATCATAACATTAAAATATTTACAATAGAAAAGCGAAAATAACTACTGCATTGGTTTTTAACAATACATAACTCCATGAGAGGTAGTTATTTCTGTTTCGCAATCCATATTTTTATATTTTATATAAACAACAGGGAAAAAAATTTATTTACACAAGCATTAGTTTATTTCTCATGTATACATTAATATACAATTGCGTTTTGAACAGTAGTGTTAGTAAGGAAAGCTAATAAAACCCCATTTCCATAACAACTATAGACTCCTTATACCTTTTGGGCAAAAAGAATAAATATCAACTTCACATGAATCTCTCCATATGCCTGGTTTCCAAAAACAGTTATCTTCATTCTATTAATAAAAGGGACATCATGTGATTTAATGCTTTGAAATATGTCAGTGTGACTGCCTTGCACTTGCAGGCAGTTGCCCGGGTTGCGGGTGCTGTCCCGGCTGATGCTATGACACTTAAAATAAAAAAAAAACTGGTTTTTAGTTTTTTAGTTTTATCAGTGAAGATTAGAATTCACATTTTGAACTAATCCACATATTCATTTAACAACCACCTTTTACTTCTTTATGAAGTTGATGTTGGTATTATGATTCCAGAGAAAGGGTAAAACAGGAGTACATGTATTGTAGAAATTTTGTCTTTAAAATATGCAAAATCTGATCAGGTATCAAACATACATAACTATGCAGACTTTTTTTAAGATATTAGCTTTAAAAGTATAAAGAAGTAAAATATATAAGTTCATCAGACCACATTTCAATCCTAGCTTTCACTGATGAAAATCAAAACCAGAAACCTGCATTAGTTCCAGCTTTGACTACTAGTCTTCACATATAAAGGCAAAATCCAGAAACCAGTCTGCAGATGAAGAATTAATAGATCAATACCATCCAGCATCCATTAATTACTCAAACTTACAATAGATGGCTCTAGAGTAGATAAAGATAACTGTTTTTGTACAATGAAAACGTGAGAGTTTGAGAGATTGGGCCACTCAAAAAGTGATGCTTTAACACAAAATTCATCTTGAGGATCAGTCACATTTTTCAGATATCTTTATTTCTGTGTTAAGTATATGTGATAAAATAGAAAATTATAAGTATATTTAAGGCAGAATTTGTATACTACTGAGAATAGGCAGATTAATTATATGTAAATATATGAAAGTAGTCCACAACTATATCAATAACAATCAACAATCTCAATCTATTGTCAAGGCAACCTACTTTTTATAAGAAAGAGAGATGCTCACCTTTATCTATGGTCTAATATGTTTATATAAATACTAAAGGTTTCATCTTGACTAAAGTGAGTGAGATTATTAATTCAAAAAAGTTTGAAAATCTCATTAAATAGACAAATATAACTTGTTCTGAAAGCAGACTAACAAATAGAAAATTATAATGTCCAAGCTTTATTGAAACTATGTATTACTCAGATAATAAAGCTAATAATACTCAAGACTAAATAGGTTTATAAATGTGCATACATGACATCAATACACATTTAAACAATACCAATATCAATAATAATCTCAATACCCACCTTTATCTTATGGTCTAATATATTTATATTATGTATAGTAATGGATGTTAAAATAAATTTTATAAGATCAACTTTCATTTCACTGTATTCAGAGTGTTATATTTAATATTATATATATGCATACATATACAAATAAATATTATAAATATCACTTATATTTAATATATTTTTTTGTTTAAAAAAGGAAATCCATTTATGAAAGATTAAAATGTTACAGCTGATCATGTATAATTAGGGAGTTTCTATAACTTGTGTATATATATTTTTGATAGAAAAACAGTTAGAAAAGTTTAAAAACAAAGTGAATTATTAAAGCATTCCTTTCACTTATCTATAAATATGACAAATGACTTTTTTTGATGGAGAGGTAAATTTAAGAATGAAATGATTAAGTCATATAAATAATTAGAATGAAACCGACTATTTTGTTATTGCAGTTGTAAATGAAAAAGAAAATTAAAACAATTTTACATCACTTTACAATCTTATTTGATGGTTCTAACTACAAGATCCATTATAAGTTATAACTTATAATCAATTATGACACTTCCTCATAAAAATTGAATCATAAAAATAACATTTATTTTTCAGTTCAAGGAACTCTGTCAAAGACAAACCTTATATCTCTTTTCAGTTAGCTTGCCATTGAAAAGAGTTCTCTGCATTGAAAATAAATTAAATATTATATTTACAGTTTCTGATACTTTCTCCATATAAAATAGATAGATATAACAGCATACAAGTTACCTTCTAGGAGATGGGCTTCAAAATAAATATTTCAGATGGGCTTCTAAAAAGAGTTTAACCAAATGCTTTTGGTCATTACTGCATTAACCAATTAAAAACATTAATGTGCTGAGTGGATAATTGACTCTTAACAACTCCTTGATGAGAAGAAAAGCATCTTGATTGATTATGACTGTGGTGAATGAGGATACAAAGAGATAATAAAATCGATCAGTCTGGAGAATTAAGGACAATTATTATTTTTGGGAACTTGGTCAATGCTTGTCCTAATATATAACTGTTCATATATAGTATAAAGAATTGCCTTAACCCATTTAAAAATAGTAATTTTTTCCAATTTTTAACTACTCATTAATTATAAAATAAATAAACTTTTTATATTTCCATGAAAAGACACTCCAATTTATAGTTAAGTATTAAAATGTCCTTTCGATATTATTTCATGATGGAATTTGAGCCAATCACAAATGAGTATGACCATTCCAACATCAAGAGAAAAGCTAAATTTGAAGACATTAGATATCTGAAAGTTTCAGATCTTTGTAATAGTTAAGTATTAAATAAATGTTAAAATAAGAGTTAGTATTTTTGAATCTGGTGTGCTAGCTTCTCCCTGAAGAGAATCATAGTATTTATCATATAAATAAAATAAAATATGCTTCTTTAGAAATATTGGCATGCTCTTTATTATATATATAAAAAAATAAAGTCATACATCACATGACTTAACTTAATAAGTTTGTACTACAAATGTTATATAATGAGCATTAATAGCTGTTATCAAGATTTTCCAAATATTTCTATTCTCAGACAGGTTTCTAGCTGCTGGCTGTCATCAGTAAGGTGCTAGTTCAGTCCCATATGGCTATTTAAGTTAGATAGCTGGATTTGAAGACATTTAGATGTCTGAAAATTTCAGACTTTCTACTTAATTGTTAACTATTAGATAAATGCTGGGCTTGAGCTGGTATTTTTAGATCTAAAGACTGAATATCCTAGCACCTCACTGATGACAGTCAGCAGCTAAAAACAGGTCTGGGGATAGGGATATTTGGAAAATCTTGTTAAGAGCTATTAATGCTCATTATAATACATATATATATAATAAATGTAAAAGTGTGTGTATATGAATAGTATATTACTATATATATATATATATATATATATATATATATAATAGTAATATACTATTCATGAGTTTTATAATGATATACAAACCAATCTGTGAACCATGAAAACATCTACATATAAAATATGCTGATTCATTTTTCTGTTTATTTGATATTCTACAAGACTTTTCTTTATCTTCTGCATAAAATTATTATTTCTGAAATACTTCAACATTGTGTATAATTGTAGCTCTCCAATGTATTTTATTCACTACCATGTCTTCCCAATATATATATATATATATATATTGGGAAGACATGGTAGATGTATCTAAAAAATCAAAAATAATAATATATATATATATATATATATTATTACATTTTTTTGAAACATCTGAGATAATCTTTATAAATTAAATAGGGCTTAGTTCTACCATAAATAACATACTCAAGTTTATTATAAAAACTTTGGTAAAGAGGATTATATTATTCATTTGTTTCAGATATCCAGGTGAATGGAGATTTGATTTAACAATCTATTGTGCAATTACATCCTCATTCAATTTACAGTATCACATCCTATAAGTTGAAAAGCATACTAATTAATTACATGATCTTGCCATTGTACTTGGAAAATGCATGGAATATTCATAAAAAATTTTCTAGCCTTTATGTAAACAAATTTTAATATCTTGATAGCTTTATAAATAAAAAGATAGATTTACATGTTGGGGTGCCGAGTATACTCTAATGTGTTGCCATTGTTAAAAGATAGGATATTTCGTTACTGTAAAATTACTATTGACACTAAGTTAGTTTACAATAAAGCTGTTACTTTATTTAACTTGTGGTACTGAAGTGCAATTTGAAGATTTTATAATCATATATAAAGACATTTAAGGGTGCTCTATAATATTTAAAAAACAGAATAGCAAAATCATATGACTAATTAATTCATGGAAGAATAAATATAGATTAAGGTCAATATATGGTTTGTGTTTTCATTGTTAGTTGGATAACAATATGGTTGACCTAAAAATTATTAAATGTATGAACATATTGCTATGGAAATAAGATAGAATGTAAATACATTTAAAGCTTTGGATACTATGCAGTAAAAGTAGAAATATACCAGTTAATAGGTTCTTTATGCTCTTTAGCGCAGAGATTTCTGATTTTTAAAAAGAAGTCATATCTAATACAAGTATAATATATATAAACTTAAACTATATGTGATTAAGAGGAATTTGAACTCTGACTTTCAAGCTTCCTTCAGTCATTCACTGTCGCATCACAGTTTAGGACTGAAAACAATACTTGTTTAAATAGAGGTCACTTTTTACACATAAACATAAATGCTTGTTACCATAAGTAATAGAGTTAAATGTTTTTCTATAAAATTTTAATCAATGATCTTTCTTCTAAAAGACTCAAAGTGCTTCCAGTTGGTTCAGCACAAAAAAATAATACTTGCCATTCAACTTTGGCTATCATTCCAAAGTAAATTAAGCACTAGCGATTTGTAGTTGATATGGATTTCAGATAGATTAATGAAATTTCAAGCATAATAATAATTTTAAAAAAAAATAAAAGTATCCAGTGGATTCTTCATAATATTTAAAAATTAACCAAATGTCTTATTGTTCAGGAGTTTATAAAAAGTTCAAACAAAGTGGCAGAGATAGAGATAGTCTGTGAACCTTAAGTTACAGAGGCTGACTTTCTACCATTATACCCAACCCATGAGGCGTTCATATTAATATTCAAAAATAGTAATTAATATGCATTGCATATCATTATATTAATATTAAATAATTATAGCAAAATATATTTGCAAAACATCAAAATTTTATTAGAAAATGAATTTGCCTTGTATCAATAATGCTCAAAATAAGATATCTACAAAATTAATAATTCCAAAATATTAAATGAGAATATATTTCTGATCATTTAGCTTCCATAGACCAACTTATATGTATACCAATAATTATAACAACAATATTTTAATAATAAAGTTATTTATAAGCAGATATATAATAAAAAATAAGATATCATGTGACCTTAACTTGGATATTGTTATTAATTAGCAAATTCTATTTTCACTATAATTATGCCATCTATAAATTTTAATAATCAGTACATGACAGAAATTATTGCTTACCAAATCCTTATCCAGTTTGTTTTCATGGATAAAATCCATAAGCTGGAAACTAATCTAGGGGATATTAGATAGAATAGATTAGATAAAGATTTATTAAACCCTACTATCTGATATCTATTAACTTCTAAAGCTTTTAAACTAGATGTTATAATTGTAGTAAAAAAAAAAGAAGCTAAAATAGGGTTAATTAACAATAGTAAAATACAAGTACAAACAACTCATCAGAATTATTAAAATTATGCCTTTATTTGTCTTATCTTAACACATAAGCTAATAAATAGGAGTAAATCCCTGCCTATCAGGCTAATAAACTATTTATGGTTTACTTACCAGTAAAAAATAGTTGTGACCCTAAAGTGATTCTATGATCATTCAGTAAAAAAAATATTATAATAAATACTATTTGAAATGTAAGTTACTTGGGATGTCATGTGCTATTTTGAGTATATAAAATAATGCATTGATATTCAATTAGAAAATTCTGGATCTTGACTTCATTACTCTGCCATTATGCTAAGTAGAACTGAATACAAAATCTTTTGGCTTAAAACCAATAATACATCATACAAGTAAGAAAACATTGATGGTAAAAGTAAATAGGGAGAATACAATAAAATTCATTGGTGGTTGTAAAGTAGTAATTTGCTACTGAATTATATCTTAGTCTTAAAAAATCCAAAGCCAAAATTCATTACAATTTTATTTTCTATATCAATTCATGTAATATGTACTAGTAAAAAGGTCACTGGTTCTTTCTCAATACTGCTTGCAGCACAATCTTTAAATTAATTAATCCATTGCATAATTGTGTAATTTAGCCATTTACCACAAAAATTTTATGCTACCTTATTTGGATCATGGACCATTATATGCAATGTGGTAGTGTGTTTTATATATTTGTCTTCAATGCTCTTTTTACCATCAAAAATCTTATATACCACTTGGAAACATTCTTGCAACTTATGACATCATTACCATAAACAGGTTGTTTCATCTCAAATGTTTCAATAGTAGTTTTGCATAATTTAAAACAAAATTTAAGGTTAGTGAACTGTTTCTTTGTAGTTTAAGTTATGAAACACATGATCACACTCATACTGTAATCCACAATTGTGACATTTTAATATCTTAAACATTTTGGGATGACCAATTAAACTTTGCTACTATGTAATAAATTCACCGGTTTAAAGATGGCACAGAAGGAAGTTTGGAACGACAACCAATCACCAGTAATCTTTTCATAGCAACACACTGTATGTGTGTGTATATAATATTATTGCACTCATACATACATGCTGAAACTTTTTTTGCTACTATGTAATAAATGCACTAATTCAGAGATGGCGCTGCAGGAGATTTGGAGAGACAACCAGTCACCAGTAATCTTTTCGTGGTAACACACTGGTTATGTGTGTATATATGTAATATTGTTGCATTCAAACACAGAAAACTGAAACTTTTTTTATCAGTGTAAAAGCAGTTATCTAGTGATAGATTATTTAAATAAGTAAAATTCTGTTACATGTTTACAATCTAGTTTACGCAGATGACAAGAGTAAACCATTCACGTAGGACGTTTATAGGCTTTGATATTAAACAGAAGTAGTAACGTTCCGTTTGACACCTAAAGTGCTTTTATAAAATGTTATGCAAACACTATTCAGGAAGAGCTGTAAACTCATTTCAAATCTGCTGCGCAACTGATGGATTTCATTCAATGAAGTATTGAAAGAGTCATTTGTTAGCAGATGACTAACTTTCTTAAGCAAATTTACTGTTCTCGCAATTGAGGTATTTTAGAACAGAAGATAATATTAAGTGAACAAGTTTATAACTTTTAAAAAACTATTAAGTGACTTATTTATATTCGAAAAATAGTAATTTTTATAATAAAAAAAAACGGCCACATACTTTTTTATAAATAATTAACCGAACTTTATTCTGACCTTCTGAAAATTTCAAAACAATTTCATTTCTAATAAAAATATATCGCGCCAAGTTTGATGCAGTGTTATTGCGGCCAATTATGAAGATCAACGTCCGTGGATTATTACGGCTGTCACTTTGGGAACTTAACTTCTTATGAACTGAGCATAAAAACCACTTATTGTTTTTTCCTACATGGTTCAATGCAGTGCAACAGTAGATTGGTTTCTCTAGAGTTCAAAGTCTATGAGCCATATTTCCAGCAGTCATTTCCAGATCAAAGCAATTTTAATGAACTCCTAAGCAATAAAATCATTAAATTATTTATTTTATACTGAAACAAAGAAACTAGTTGAAAAATAACCTACTTATCCTCAGCAATTAACCGACTGCTAAAATTTCTTTTTTTAAATTTATTTGTCTTAAATTAAATTTATAACTAACTCCTATGTCTCTAATTTACTGCAAGCTATAAAGAAAAGGAACTATATCCAATAAACTGTTATCATCTTTTATCTTTCTATATCGCTTGTTGTTTTCATCGCTACTTCTCTAGTAAAATTACAGAAATATCATGGAAGAAATTAATCATAAAATTAAACTTGGATGAAATGCATTTATTAAAAGAAAATAAATATATTACTAAAATATTATTTAAAATATATATATTTATGCGTTTGACAAGTAGGATTTTAAACTGATGAGTCTTACCACTAGTTATAATCTTGAGATTTGGATATTTAATAGAACAATACAGAGACTTCAGATTATACTGCAAAGTATTATAATATATATATTAAAACAGGCAAAACTCTCCATACATATTGCCACTCAGCACAAGCCAGAGTAATCAATAGATGCCAGAGGCTTGTGCATAAAATCCCCATCTAGTACCTACTCATATAATATCTCCAGACGAGTTTCTGGCTTGTGGTCTTTGTCAGTGAGGAGCCTTGGATATGAGAGCACTGCACCTAGATCTTAGGATCTAATGCAACCCTCCAGCAGCCATCTTTTATCTCTACTTAATTACAAAATTATGAGACTTAAATTGAAAACACCAAAATATTTTCAATCCAAGCTCATCAGCTTATATAGTCATATAGGTCTGAATTCAGCTCAGTACATATAAATTTAGGAGTAACAAGGAGAAACACAAAAAAATACATGAATGAAAGAATTAAGTGAATGAAATGGAGTTGCATTAGATATGTAGTTAGGAAGAAATAGCAGGTAGGTAGACAGTTATAGTTTGAAATTGGATTTCAAAATATGTTAAAAAGACCTAAAAACAGTCCATGTGAGACAGAGATGGATTATATAAACTGGGTTAAGCTCTGAGTCATGTATTTTGTTTTGTTTCCTTTTTACCACTAAACATCACATGATCATCACTTCCTATATGTAAACAAGCTGTTAAAACAGGAACAACTCCTTTCATACAGTAGTGTCACATATTGCAAACTATATAGTACCCAATGGATGTGAAGTTTGGGCATCAAAATTCCCTATATTCACTGGATAGAAATTTTGATGCGCAAATGTTCTAGCATCCATTAATTACTATGACATCCACTGGGTGGAACTACTGTATGGAAAGAGTTGCTACTGCTTTTTCTTTTTATTAGACATGTACATACATTCTAAAATAAATCAATATTGGTTGATGATGATAATATTTACTGTATGAAGTAAACCATTGTTGTAGTTTGAAATTATCCAAAATGTCAAATATATTTAGTTTTGACAGTCAAAAACCTAATTATTTCAATAATTATATCAAAATAAAATGGTAATTAATATAAAATGTTACAGAAACAAGTATAATACTACTGTGCAAAAAACTGATTGTTTATAACCTGCTATTAAAGCAAACAAACTGTTGTATCCTCTTATCATTATTAATCTCCTTAATTTATCATAATGTATATCAATAACTAGTGCTCAGTTTTGCTAAACTACTTGTTTCAACACAAAATGCTTATATATATATATATATATATATATATATATATATATATATATATATATATATATATATATATATATATATATATATATATATATATATATATATACAACACTACCCTTCCCACAATTTTAGTTCACATTCCAATAACCTTAAATATTAAAAGAAGTTTTAAATAAATTAATATCTCCAGAATAACAAATTTTATGCAAAGTGATTTTTTAATTTTCTCTTATTTTATTCATTTCAAAAAAGACAACCTTAGACTACTCAAATATAATCTTATGACACATATTTTGCTCATGAATTTGACAGTGATATAACAAAAGATGAAATTTTGGAAACCTAGCTTGTGAATCATCTTGATAATGTATTTGCATTGGTTTGTTCCATGATTAGGTTTTCTTTTGTGAATATATGAAAGAGGATGAAGATATTTATTTTTATTCTACTTGGGTGAATTTTCACTCTTTCATGTAAATTCAAATGTCTTGAATCCACATTGAATTTTTATATTATTTAATAAGTTATTTAGACTAACATTCTTCTTCCATGCTATTTTCTTATTTTTAAAATACTTTTTATATCTAAATCTTGACTAACACTTTTATTTCTTTTTTAATAAAAGCTTTTATCAAAAACAGGTAGAAAAACATTAATCCAAATACGTATTATTCAAAAACTTCTATTATTCAAATAAAATTTCAAAGTTGTTCTTTAATATTTTGCAATAAATCTGTGAACAAATTTACAAACAATATATATATAAAAACAGTGAATAAATAGTTATAAATTACTAAGCTCAGTTGTATGTGCCCTGTTTTTTGCTATCTTAACAAAGTTTTGAATCTCAAAATCAAAAACATTCACAAAACCACAAAAAACCCTAAACCCAGAGACTTTGGATTAAATTTTCAGTTGTTCATATTTTTTAATAATCTTTAATGATGGGTTGGATTAAATTTCCATCTTTTTATTTTATCACATTGACCTTCATTTTTTATTATATTATCATAAATTTTAAATTATTTTTTTAGAAAAGTGAGGTTACAAATGAAACCATCCTTAACAATAATATTTCATTTTTGCAGATAAAATATGTAATCAAACAATAGTATTTTTTAAAAATATAAAATAAACATTATTAATTACAAATTATGTACAAGTATTAACATATGTACAGTCAGGGAGGGGAGTTACATGATATAAGGTGCATGCCTTATAAAATGTAATTATTATGGCTAGTGTCTGAAGTCAGATACAATGATTTTTTTAAAAGTATAATTTATACAACATATAATACTAAATCATCCATACACTTTACTACTGTTACACAATGCTTTATTTACCACCCTCTTTTACAGTTTCGATTACCCCAGCAATCTTCTTCAGCACTATAACATAATACAAACATATGAATATAAATATACATAAACATATAATTTGCATTTTATATATACAACTTATATCTTTTATATTTTACATTATTCGTTTTCTACCCCTTTTTTACATTCTATATTTATTAATTAAAACATGTCTTGTATATATTCTATTTTTATTCTTTATTTTATTCTTATAATATTTAACTCTAACTTTATATATTTTATATTTTACATTATTATTATTCATTTTACTAACAATCATTATTTATAATTTATTCATTAAATAATTTATAATCTATTTTAATTTATAATATTATTATTTTAAATACCTTTTATATCTCCTAACTTCAATACATGGATTATTTAGTATTATATGTTATACATTTGGCAATGCAATAAGAAAGAGTGGTTATAATTTATATCATTTTAAAATAATGATCAACTAAGAAAAATATCATTCTAACCACATTTTCCCCATAGTATTTCTGGGTATATATTTTAGGGCATATGAATATATATATTATACCACTCTTTATTATTTTTTTTAGAACATTATATTTTTTGTTGTCAAAAATTACAGAACAGTGATCAAGCCACTTGGTTCTTCTAATATTGTCAATAATTAAAATTTTTAATAATTTTCTCAAGCAATTCCTTTAAATTCATTAATTGCTTGTGGAATACAAAGTGTCTTAAAGATGAGAAGTATGGACATGTTTCAAAAATGGGTATCATACCTTCTGGATGATTATTACATAAGTACATGTGAGATCCAGGTTTTTGTTCTTTTACATTTGCTGGTAAAAATATATGAACAAAATAAAAATTGTTTTAATTCACATTCTAAAAGTTGAACAAATTACTGTCCAGATAACATAAAGGCTCACAAAATTCTATCTAAAATTTAAAATTTTACTTATAATTATTATAAAAAAAAATCATTGCTACAAAGAATTGTGAGAATTTTTTCCCCAGCCAATTACTACTGGATGCCATATGTTTTTATTCTTCCCAATTTGTCTTTTTTTAAAAATAAAATATGTTAAATAAAATTTGAAAACTTATATTATTCCTCTCAAAAAAGAAATAGTATGTTATGTCTGTATGTGTATGTTAAAATCCATAAACATATAAAGCTAGAAAAGTAGTTTAAAATATTGTGTTATATATATGCATGTATGTTAAAATACATACAAATTTAAAGTTTTAAAAAAAAGTTCAATAAATTTAAATAAAAAGTAAAATTAAAACTTATTAAATCAATAAATAAAAGATTTACAGTTTTAACAACTTTAATTAAATTCTTAAAAATCAAAAGAAATAAGTTAACAGAATTCTATCTCAAAATAATCTAAAACTAATTAATTAATAACAATTAAAAAGTAGATTTTACTTATTAAATGGATGCATGATAATTAAAAAGTATTAAACAATGTCAGCAGAACCTGAGTGACTCAACCAATTAGAACAGGAATTTTAATAATTAATTAAAAGTGAACAATTGGTTTAAAAGTAAAAATCAAGGGACACATGCTTATGGAAGCTACATGTGTGCAGATAGACTTGTAATAACACAGTGCTGGGCATCATCATATGTTGGTTTAGATAGCTTCTACCATAAAGAGATTTGCCTTTGGACATGCCAAAACAAGTTTAGGGATTTTAACAGGTCACAATGACCTTTATTATTATTTTAGTATGCTTTTGGATCTGTAAGCAGTAAAAATAATTTGTTAATATGTGTAATATAATATTAATATTCTTATGTTTATATTATTTATGTATTAAATCATAATCTTAAAACAGGCAAAACTTTCCATACAGTAGTGCCATTCAGTGCAAGCCAGAGTAATCAATGGATGCCAGAAGGCTTGTGCATAAAATTCCTATCTAGTGCCTAAGATGCACTGCTCTCAGATCCAAGGCTTCTCATTGATGAAAGCCACAAGTTAGAAACTAGTCTGGGAATATTAGATGAATAGGCACTAGATAGGGATTTTATGCACAAGCCCTCTGGCATCCATTGATTATTCTGGCTTGCACTGATTGGCACTACTGTATGGAGAATTTTGCCTGGTTTAATAACAGTTATGAGTAAGTATTAGAAATAATGATCATGTGATGTTTAGTGGTTTAAATCATAATCTCAAGATGCTGCAGTATTATTACCAGGTTAAAATTGATAAGGACCTATGTCTGTTTGGTAGCATAGTAATCACTCTGAGACACAGATTAGTGCATAAATAATTTTAGATAACCAATTATAAATATTTGAACAAACTCTTTGAAAAAATACATTTTCAGTTTCAGAAAATAAACAAAAGCAAAATACTTTTCAAAAGCACTTTCATACCAGAGAATAAATAAACTATCAATCAGTGATATTGTTGTCACATTTGTAACAGATTTCTTTATAGGATACTAACATCTTAAATTTTTTTAAATTAATAAATCAATATTATTTTAGTGAATGCAAAACTGATAAATGAATGCTAAAGATATATGGAAGAGAGTAAATTAAAGCCAAAGTAATCATCTCCATTGCTGTGTTTGAAAAGCTTTTAGTAGTCTCACTTAAAAAAATAATGGTGTTTCATCCATAGTTTTCAGTGTAGTCAGTATATCGTTATATTGATTCAGAACTTTTTTAAACCCCCTAATGACAATCTAATAATCACTAATGTGTTGGCTATTTATAAAATGACATAATGCCCATGCTTGAAAACTTTTCAACTGCCTAGCAATATCTCTTGCTTCTATTCAATTTAAACCTGATATAATGGACATGGAAAACTTATGAATTAAACTATTATTACTCTTGATACCTTGGTTTGTTATGTAAAAAAGATATTTCTTATTACAACTTGAACTACAAGTGTCTTTGGCATCATCACAGATCTATTTATATTTAATACTAATGATATATATAGTTACACATTATCATATTAGTCTTAGCCTAGAGATAAACTTTAAAGACAATTAAAAATTAATGTAATTGCCTCCCTCCTTAAAGTAAGCAGAATTGCATAGTCATTGGGGATCATTTACATTTGCATGATTAAAGTATCAAATTTCTGGGTTTGGAATCTTTATCACCATCCACTTTAAACAAATACCTTCATGATTATTACTAATCATTCTTTAAACTAGAGATTATAATATTCCTATCACAAATATAAATTTTAAATCCAATTAAACATTAATATATTTATTTTTAATTAAACATAGACACATGGAAACAATTTATCTCTTTTTTTCCATGTGAAGTATCTTTTTTAGATAGACTTACACTTCTATCTTCCCACATTATCTTCAATCATATGAATAAAGATTTCTGAAAGAGTAGATGACCCTCAAGATGCATTTCGTGCTGAATCATCATTAAATGATTTTATTTTGAGTCTATAATGAGTTAGTTTCGTGATGGTTTACTTTTATTCAAAAGTGTCTGCACTTTTTACTTTTAGAAACAGATGAGTGGATGAAAATATTTTTTTATTTTTACTTCTGAACGAAGTGTTCAATTGTAACAATTTAGAAATAACAATAAAAATTATACTTCTACAGATAATAATCAGTGAACACTTTCTCATCACTGATTTCTGGTTTAAGTAAATATTTTAAAAATAAATCAATTGCTGTATGAGCATGAAATCCTTGATGGCATTCATTCTTTGTAGTTTATATTGCTTCAAAGGAAATGTTTCAATCTCAATTCTTTTAATTTGATTACAAAGAAAAAAAATATTTCTATGCATAAATGTATATCAGATAATTAAAATAAAATAATTCAATTTAAATAAATAATATTAGGATATTTATATATATCGAATTTTTGAATTCAACACGCATCTAATTATAACCCTTAAATTGCTAAAGACAATATCTGAAATTATACTTTCTGCAAATTATTGTGATCCAAAACCAAAAAAAGGTAATATAACTCTGAAATGATGGTTTTAAAACAAAAACCTTTATAAATATGAAGATTATCAATAAAAATAGAAGTAAAATTTGAACAATTCTATTACATTTTCTAAATTATTATTTATTTATTTTTTCCAAAATTTTCATAGTGGTCAAATATCTAAAAGAATATGTAGGTTATAAAAAACATGGTCTTTTGTTTATATATTCATCTTAGAACTCTCCAATTCTGTTTATTATTGCTTCAGTTCTTCGGCATCTGATAATATAAACATTTTCCCAATTCATGACAAAATTAAATCACAAATTTCCATGTTTAGTCTTTATATGGAAGCACTCAATCAAACATTTTAAAATTGAATTGAAGCAATCCGCAAGCATAAAAATGATGAAGATTAAAATCAAAAGCAAAAAATAAATAAATAAATGGATATTGTAATACTAAGTCCTTTACATGCTTTGAATATTGGGGTTGATTTTGTAAAGAGTTTCAATCCCAAGACCAAGAAATAACCAACAACTTACCAAAATCAAAAGGAATGATAGCAATGATTAAAAAGATTATATAAAATAACTTACATTACATTATTTAAAAAATTACATGGCTTTATTGATTGGGAATACAAAATACCAAAAGTGTCAATCTCAGTTCTTACATCCCAGAGTTTGACACTTAACACTGCACTAAACTACTTGAGATCTTAATACAAATGAAAATATAATAAATGAAACAAGCAACAGAAATAAACCATGGAATTCCTTAAAAAAAATTAAGGTATAAAGATAAAAAGAATATATGTTTGAGATAAACTGTCCTTAATAAATGTCTTCCATAAGTACTTAGATTAATGGGAAATTTTTGAATGGTCTATAAAAGACTATTATAAGAAATATAGATCACATTAAAATATAAAAAATATGTATGTTGAGTTAACAAAGAAGGCTTCAAAAACAAAATATATGGGTGAATGAACTAACACATATTGCTGACACCACTGAAAAAGTCAAGAGACTAAAATGGGTTTGGGCTGGGAACATTTCAGAAGAGATAACAGAAAGATTTACAAATATGAAGTCCTAAGCTGGAAACCAAACCTTATAAAAATTTAGAAAAAGTCAGATATGTGGTAATAAAGTTTGTCAGAGTGGTATACAAAGAAGAGAAAAATTTGTCTAAGTGGTGAAGAGAAGAGAAATCGTAGATCAAAAAATAATTTGGTCAATTGAATTAGAATAATAATAATAGGTGATGGTATAATATAAAGTAAGTGAAACTTACTCATTTCCAATTTTGATGGCCACTCAATTTTTATTATGTGGGCAACTCTTTAGCCAATGAATTTAAAAACATATTTCTCCTCCACATAATTTTGAACCATCATCATCATCATTGTCATTCATAATCAATCCACTGCAGGATGAAAGGTTCTCCAAGTTCAACCCATCTTCTCCAATCTTTAGTCTTTTTTCACTACATCACCCCTGCACACTTTATTATTTCATCCATCCATCTCACATGTGGTTTCTTTCTGGGTCTTTTACAATTTCTTGAAATCCGGTTTAAGATTTCAATTGTCCACCTATTATCATCCCTTCTAGTGATATGTCCAGCCCAACTGCACTTCACTCTTTTAATTCTTTCAATGATGTCAGTAACACCTGTCTGTTCTCTTACCCATATATTGCAATTTTGATCTTTCCTTGTTACTCCTCACATGCACCTCTCCATTGTTATTTGAGTGGTCTGAAGTCTTTGTATTGCTCTTCAATTAAATGTCCAAGTCTCAGATCCATAAATAAGAACTGGTAAAACACATTTATTAAAAACCTTCCTTTTCAAGCACATAGGCATATGCATAGAGATATGTGAAAAAGAAAAAAAAAGAAAATGAAAAAGATAATGCATTTCGTACTAAACCAGCACTCTTTAGTTGGCCTAGGTAACACTATTTTACATATAATTTTTATCTTTTATTCATTACAATTTGATTTACAGACATTAAATTTCCTGCTCTCATAGTTTTAACATTATCCACTTTAGATAACTATATCAGATTAGTCAAGCGTTGGTGGTCGAGAGATCAGTACAGCTGCCTTACAAGCAATTGTCCCGGTTTAGCGGGTTCGCTTCCCGGCCGATGCTATGACACATAAAAAAAAAACTATATCAGATTACATATGAAAATATATTAAACCAATAAAAAACATCCCTAAGTTTCTTAAATTAAAGCTCATGCAAATACTATAACAATATTTCATGATTTCAAATAGGAGTATCACTGCATATTTACATGAACTAGCATAACTCTTACAGCCAAGTTTACACCAAATTCCCCATCTCCCAATCATTGAGAATTTTATATTGTGATTTTATACTTTTCAATTTTTTTTCTACTAAAGTACACTTTAACTTAGTGAAGTTTAAAATCATTAAACTTAGTTAAAATATGCATTAAAACGTACCATTGATAATATAAGAACAACTGCACCATCTGCCAGTGTTTTAAGTGTCATATAGATTAAATACTTTTAATGGCTATGATTACACTAAACATTTTTTATTTCTCAGGAAAATAATTATTCTAAAATCACAGGTTTTAAAACAAAATTAGCTTATATAATACCCATCCCCATTCCCCAACGATCATACTAAAAAAAAAGAAATCAAGTTTATCTTAAAGTGATTTCTAACTTTATTTTTTTAGATCTTTGATTGTATATAGATTTTTAACTGACACAAACTACCTATAACAGATCATTGGATTCTATAATGTATTAAGTTGCTTTATGTAAATATTGTTTATTTGAAGTGAAAGTTTATCGTTCTACATGTTAATATTTTTAAAAAAAATCATGACTTATATACTTCATTTTATACTCTATACAAGATTAGTCAGACTTTAATATTTTTATGTTAACATTAAGATCGAATTATTATAAAGATTACTACACACACACACACATACATATATATTTAAATTCTAATTCCACTACACATTCTTAAAACATAAAAAAAAAGTAATTTGAAAAAAGATAAATGATCCCCAGATGCATTTCATGCTAATTCAGCATTCTTCAGTTAGCCAAGATTATAATCCCTTACACATCTTCATCAATTTTTTAGTAATTTATCAATATCAGATGGTTATACTTTGATTTATGAGTGTCAAATTCTTTGACACTGTCTATTTCAGACAATACATTACACAGAGAGAAAACTTTTCACACAGTAGCATCATTCAGGACAAACCCGAGTAATCAATGGACACAGGCAGGTTTGTGCAAAAAATCCCTATCTAAGGTCTAATACAATATCCCCAGACTAGTTTCTAGCTCCTGACTTTCATCAGTGAGAAATCTTGGGATCTGAGAGAACTGCACCAAGAACTTAGGATCCAATGTAACCCCCCATCAGACTTTTATTTTATTAGCCAACTAAAAATCTTGTGTAAGCATAAAGAATGGTTATCATGTGATGTTTAGTGGTTTAATACCAATCCTTCCCAATAGGATTATGATGAATGTGATTATTAAAGAACCAAAGACACCAAAAAGAATGGTGATTATGTGATGTTTAGAGAACAAATATGTTAATGATTGCACTACAAATTGATCTCATATGTTATAACTTCATGCACTCACACTTCAGAAAATACATAAATAGTTATCACTAATCATTTATTAGGCCAGGGATTATCATATTATTTCTATCCCAGATATAAAATTATTGTCCTTACTACAAGTCTCAAACTTTTGCATTTACAACTTTTGACACCATCTACTCCAGATAAACACATTAATGATTATACTAATGCTTTATTAAATTAGCAATTATCATAGCTTTCTTAGTTCTAATATAAACTTTAGAAATCTCAGTTAAAGATTTAACATATGGTTTTTTAATTAAACATAAAACACATGTAACATGTTTACTGGATGTACTAAATTTTTTTATCTCACCTGACATTATTTAAATATGAATAAAGAGATCTGAAAAAAATATTCAAAGATGCATTTTATGCCAATCCAGTGCTCTTTTCTTTTCAGAGTTCAGAATGATATATATGTCCAAAAAAGATAATGCACAAAGAAAAAAGGAATTAATACCTCATATAACTTACAATGCAATGTGGAATCTTATACATTTATAAGTGAATATAATCAAGAACTAAAATAATTATATACATAATAATAATTGTTAATAAGACTGACTTCAAATATCATAGTTTATTTTTTTTAAAGATCTAATAAGTTTTTAAAATGTTATAATAAATGTTTTGAAAAAAAAAAGAATATGAATAATGTAAATAGAATATAAATTATATGTTCATGTATATTTATATTCATATGCTTGTATTATGTTGTAGTTCTGAAGAAGATTGCTGGGGCAATCAAAACTGTCAACTGTAAAAAAGAGTAGTTAATAAAGCATTGGGTAACAATAGTAAAGTGCTTGGACAATTTAGTATTATAAGAAGAAAAGAAATGAAGTGCAGATATACCCTGTATTTATAATCAGTTAAAAAGTAGATACATTAATCTTTAACAGAGATTTAAAGTTTATATCTGTTCTAGGTATGATAAGATATTTTTAGATAAATCCAAAAGAATGTATCAATGTTGAGAGAATAGAAAGTTTAACACTTGCAAATCAAATTATAACTTTAATTTACTAATTTAGATAAAGAAAATGAAAAATTGACACAAATGTTTAAGTAGAATTTTTAAAAAAGAGGAGGTACATGACTTTATTGCTTGGGAATTCATAAGTCTGAGCACCAGAATCAATCCTAAAATCTCCCAATTCCAATTCAGATATTCTACATACTATACCAAAACACAGGGCAAAAAAGATATAAGGTGTTATTACTTAGGAATTTATAAGTTTGGGCACCAGACCTAAGAATGCCATACTCGATCTGGTACTGCCTGATCCAAAGTCGGGTACTCTACTAACAGCACAAAACCATGCAGAGTAGCAGAATTCTTATCTAAACAAATGGTATAAATGTCCTTCTACCTGTAGATAGCAATACTTTATAAATTTACGGATGAAGATCTTTAAATGACATTTAGTTTGAATATACGATAGTTTAGAAATATGCTAATATAAACATTTAATTGCTTTTATGGCAACAGTTTTTCTATACAATTTTTTTTAACTCATAGCTTTTTTTAAAGTCTATTGACAATTTTTTAAAAAAAAGCTAAAAAAAATTAATATCAACCAATCAAAAAACACAAAAAAATTGTCATCAAGGTTAAATATTAAACAAATAAAAATTACATATTGATATGATTGGTATTACATCACAATGGCTGCTATACAATTGTTGTGTATATTCTAATAAAAAAGTGATCCGATTTATCTTCAAGATGCTTAGAGTTCTGTCTTTGAATAAATAAACATATGCTACATTATGATACACTTTAGCTATAAATCATAAAAATTTTAAAGTGCTAGAATTTCTGGATCCAGAGCATAACATGAAATGTGATTGTGTGTATTGTACCTTAATATATGATGGACTAATGCTAATGTTAAATAATGTTTTCAACTAAAAAAAAATGTTAATAAAACATTTGAAATAATTCAAGCAGCTTATGACAATAAAACTATAAATTGCAAGATTTCAAGTAGTCGAGCACTGAAGATAATTGATAAAAGTATAGAGCAGAACATATCATTACATAAAATATGCATTGCTTCAGAAATAATGCTCCAGACAGCTTAAAGAGAGAACCAGTCATCATTTCACTGGATCACACAGTATACACACATTATTTTATCTAGAAAACTATAGAACTTTTAAATGAATACAATTTGTACACTTTACTTCTAACCCTTTATAGCAATTTTTTTTGTTATATATATATATATACACACAAGCTGATATTTTGACTATCCTGCAGTCTTCCTCAGAAATATTCCTATTTCAGTTTTGATGGTTTTGCAGTCTTCCTCAGAACTACTCCTAATCATAAGTTCTGAGGAAGACTGCAAACAGTCAAAACATCAGTGTGCATATATATATATTTTGCTATAAAATGTTTATACTAAAATGTACAAATTATATTTTATATAAAATATTATAACAAAGTAAAAGAAGTAATTGATTTAGTGACATTTATAAAAAAATAAATAATTAGTAATGTAAATTTGATAATAAATTAGCTAATTTAAACCAATATTGTAAAATTCAATGCACATCTCCATCAATATGAAATCAAGTAAAAATAAGTATCAACAGATATTACAAGCAAAACAACAACACTTGGTTTCTATTAATGATAATTTGCTTTTGTTTGCCCTATTTCATATAATTTAATGTAGTATATCAATATTTAGTGCTTTAATAGAGACTTTAGGAATTTTTATATATAAAATATGATGAACCATTTAAAGTTTCAAAAATATATCTGTATAGTAAACTCATTTGTAACTCAAGTTAAACATGCAATTTATGATGAAAAATGTTCCAATTCATCTAAAAGTATGATATAGATGGAGAAAAGTGTACAAATATTCTGTAACTGAATACTCTCATCCAGAATGAGATGAAGCCATCGATTTATATTTGCATGAGTATAAAACAGATGATATAAAACATTTATGACAAACTAGTTCAAAAATATCAGCAGAAGAGTACAAAAGTAAATGCTTATAAAAGTATCAGTGATCAAATGTCTTATTGCTTGGATATTCCATCAGAAGTTGTAGTACCAGAAATATAGAGGTGAGGTATAATTTATGGATTGTGACTTGTAAAAACTCATGCTAGAAAGGCATACTTTTGCCTGTATACAATGTGTGCCATAAGGTAAGATGCCTGCAGTGTCATCTATAATCAATGCATGTTATCACATAGTGATATAGTTTAGCTTAAAGTACTAAAATGTCATGGCCATGATTAATGATATGAAATGTGGCAGTTATATGTGCCTTAGCTCATGACATAACATAATGTTAACATTAAATTTTGAGTTTCAAAGGTAAGCTACTAATGAAATGTTTGGATTACTTCAAACTCCTTATGACAGCAAAGTCATGCATCCTAAGAATGTTTTCAAGTGACTTGCAAGATTTTATTACGTAAGGGAGACCATTGAAGATGATCTACAAAAGAAGAAATCACATTAATATTTTATATTGCAACTCATGGCCCAAATAAGTTATCACTTTAGAATTTTTGTGATTAACTAAAATATATATATATATATATATAT